>JAVFBZ010187208.1:7417-28522 GCA_032466195.1 Katharina tunicata
CATTACTGCTGGTATTCTTCTCAAGACAACAACAAAGATGTATTGTCATTACATTACTGCTGGTATTCTTCTCAAGACAACAACAAAGATGTATTGTCATTACATTACTGCTGGTATTCTTCTCAAGATGTATTGTCATTACATTACTGCTGGTATTTTTCTCAAGATAACAACAAAGATGTATTGTCATTACATTACTGCTGGTATTCTTCTCAAGACAACAACAAAGATGTATTGTCATCACATTACTGCTGGTATTCTCAAGACAACAACAAAGATGTATTGTCATTTCATTACTGCTGGTATTCTTCTCAAGACAACAACAAAGATGTATTCTCATTACATTACTGCTGGTATTCTTCTCAACCATGGAAAAGAACGATCCTATTTTAGTATGGTTAAAGCTTTACAACATGATCCCAAGTCCAGTGCTTCAGCTATAGCTTATGCGTTAAATGTTTTCTCACAAACCAAACATCAAGAACTTTCTCTTTCAACAAAAGAAGGCTGTTTCATCTCTGTCAAAATTCTCAGATGTTTTCTGTATCTTTGTGATCAACAATGATGGAAAAACAAAACCGAACACCTCTGTCTGGAATACAAATTAAGTCGTTAACAGTTGTGTTTATTTTCTACGGTAGTTTCAACATGTTTCTGCATTCATACATCTTATGTAGACTGTGCGAGGGTTGTCAGTATAAATAATGTATTGTTAAACGGAGTTTTGGAACACTTTTATGAAGAGTGGTGGAATTAAGAAGTTCCTATACCTATAATTAAAAGACCACCCGCGTTCCATTTTTTTATATATATTTTTGACGCAACGTACATGTATGCCATACTGTTTACATACATCATATTTTATCAATAAATATACCAAAATTTGAAACACAAGCAAACTTTTGTTTCCTGACCAAAGGCAGGTGTTGTTTCTTATTAGTAGCCCTAGAAAAGAAAGTGCCCTCGACATGTTCTGGTTGATAAGTCTTGCATTATTAAAGCCGCGTTGTCCGTCAGTGGGCTGCGCAATTCTCTTCGCTGTACCGAATATAGGTTTGAATCGACCTTAGGAACACAAGGAACCGTTTCCGGTGGCTGCAGGAATCACAGGATGGTTTTGACGAGTTTCCTTATCGGTTTCCCACCATACGCCGACAATGCAATAAGTCAACTACCATTAAGTACAACGATAGACACAAATCCAGTAAATGAATAAACGCTTCAGTTGGCAAAGACTTAGCCTGTCGATACACCTTCCGTGCACAACATAGGCACCCATTCATAGATCACTTTTTCCAAAGTCAAGTTCATTCAGTCTTGTTAATTAAAACGATTTTAACGAGTTGTGCAGCTCTCTGGCTAAGGGCAGTGTGTTTCCAGATTATATTCATGCTTTCATACTAAGCACTGGAGGAAAATTATCTTTCCACAGTGATAACACTAAAGTGACTACACATTTTATGTTGTGTAAAGATGTGTTGTCTACTGTTGGAATACACCGCCGTCATATAAGTGAAATACGACGTTAAACATCAATCAATCTACGAGTTATGCAACGTAAAGTTAATTTCTGGTTTAAATAGTTTGTTCTTGTTGAGTCGTAACAACAGCCCCTTATATTCAGCATATCTGTGTTTATGTCTTTAGTGGCAAAGGTTTATAGCTGAATGCTAGCGTATGATAACGTTATTTTCCTTTTCTATTATTGTACACAGTAATTTCGAATCGATCGATAAAGCATACTGAACGACGAAAAAAACACAAACGTTCCAGCAATTGAAGTGATCTTATAAATGACCTTTAAGCAGAGAGGTACTCTGAGATAAACCTATAATAGCATCTCGCCTTGTGATGAAATTGAACGGAAGATATTCGGGGTCGTCATTTTTTCTTATTAATACCATGTCATTTCAGAGCTGTCATTGTTTTGTGGATAAATTCTTTATTCGGTTGGAAAGGAAAAATCAGGCGTAGCAATGTGTCAAGATGGATATGTTCTTGTATAATGTATGGATGATGTATTACTATATCCGATGCCTCCCAGCAATTCAAGCAGATTATCTTCGTCCAATAAAGTGGAGTCGAAACCATTGGTCCTACGTTACACTGGTACTGGTACTGTTTATTTTGAAATGGTAATATTTGCTTTCTGAAATAATCAAAATCTGTTACAGGTAAATATATGGTAATTTGCGAGTAGTTTTATGTCTCAATAAGTACATCAAAGGTAATGCAAACAACGAGCCTGATATCTTCTGGTTTAAACTGTACAAACTGCAGCGCTAACGTAACTTTGGCAACCTATTTTTAACTATTGTATCTACGCAAAGAAATAATAATTTTAAACGAATATAAAGCATCTCGCGAATGCCAGGAAACGGATATGTGTTCTGGTATTTTCCATTGTAAATAACAACTTTGTTCAAACTGCAATGTGTATATTTTATATATCGTCATTGTTTGATATCATTCTCCTGTAAGGTGGTTCCTTTATTCATTTGCGCCGTAACGAGGTCATTTGAGTAGAATCAATTGTACTTCTAAAACCTTAAGATAAAAGCTCATATTTCACATTTAAGTCTGAGCTCTTTTATCAGTTGTAGATCTAAATACTAATTCCACACTTCCATTGGTCAAGCTAGGTGCTTTTTGTTCCAGTTGGAAGTTACATGGTTTACCTCGTCAGCTGAAATCGAAGCTTTCTTGTTCAAATAATGATGAAATCTGAAATCTTCATAAAAAAAACCTAAGTGTCAATTATCGCATGGCGTCTCGCGTGTTATAGGTGATTTTATGGTACTGTTGATCACGAGTCACTCGGGAAATCAAATGTCACAGATCATATTAAGATTGGTTGCTATCCGCCTACCCAGAATGTCTGTTAGAACCGAAAGGACAAGTCTCTAGGGTAGAGATACACTGATGATGATTAATGGCCGCATTATCGGGCTAGTTATTCTGCATTCTACAAGGAGTTCTGTACGAGGTCAGGCAATCTGAATTAGTCCCGATGTTATTTGTAGTTCACTTGTTGTAAGTCAAATGGCTAATTCGTGGATCATTAGTTACAGATAGATATTAGAGTTGTATTGTGTTCAGACAGGAGACTCAAAATGCCCCTTGATATTAAATTGCCCCCGGTGATCTATCTATTACGCACGTTACCAGTTCAAGAAAATAATTGAACCGATAAATTCTGTATTACTTACATGAAAATATTACATATCTTCAAAACTATATCAAGGAAAACACCCATATTCATCAAGAATATACGTGCATGAAAAATAACTATCATACTAATACTTCAGTTTATTCCACGTAGGTGACGGTATATACAGTTTACTTTATACTTTTCTGTAGTCAATAGTTTTTTCAAGTATTCAATTAAAGTTGGTATATATTGCTACGTTAAGATATATAATTTGAAAAAAATTACTTTTCAAGGCCGAATATAACATACAATTAACATAAAATTGACGCGGCAAAACAAGTTTGAAGAGATGGGAAACTCAAGATTTGTCTTTTCGGCCACCAAACCCTGAAGTTGGCATGTGATATAGATAAATGAAAGTATGAGATTTGTAACTACTCAATGACGGCAAATACGCACGAAGAGGTAGCACAGTGCTATGTTATCCCGGATCTCTCCCAATTCGCACGTCTTTAGTCCCAACTTAATCTATCGGCGACATTTCTAAAATCTGTTAAAAAACTGAGAAAATCAAGACTTCTGGGCATGTTGTAATTTTAATTTTCACAATGTTCTAGCTTCACAACTCTAAAACTAAGGGCTCAGTTAATTTCGATCCGGGCACCTCGTTAAAAGAAAAAATAATTCACCACTGACTGCGTCTGTACCGAAAATCTATTGTACGAGAACACGGGCAGTTGTTAGCCTAATATTGAATTTTGCAATGACCGTTCAATTCGACCAGAATAATATGGCGAATAAATTGATAAATATTAATACATTAATAATCGATTTCTCAGCGCTAGTGATACACTGACGTGCTTCACGCCGTTTGTAGTTCCAAATAGTGTCTCAAAGGCACACATACACAGTGTGCATTATATTATTAATGGACAGATCCCTGAATCGGCGGATGTAACTTCTACAAGAAAGCCTACTGTGCTAATTTGTCCAGCTAGCTATTCAATTCTGATCCCATATGTTGTAAAGGATGTATAACTAATTCGCTATAGTATCCTTTCTGGAATATTGTTACATTAGGCTTAGTTTCTAAACAAATTTAATATTTTATCATTAAAACAGAGTAGGGCGAGAACGAAATGATTGCCATGAAAAAATATCGACCAGAAGTTGGCCCAACACAGATACGCTATTATTGGTTAGACTCGAAGCACCAGTCTTCTATGATATCAGCTATTAGACCAATAAAACTAATAAATAAAGGCTGCCTGTTTTAGTTTTAGTAACCTTTGTCCAATTTTTCCCTTTTTAATCGTACTTCGAAGCACATTTAAACACCAGGAATCATCCTGTGTTTCGTCTATTTAACATTTTTTTCATAGCTTGTCCATGGCTAAGATGGTGGATCCCGTCACATTTTGGACCGGAAAGCTGAAATATCATCCGGGCAACAGCAACATCGGTTACAGTACATCAGCCTGGCATTTTGTTAAACATATATCGCTAGTTACTCAAAACAGCTGTAGATCAACGTAATAGAACAACGCATGTTATTGATCCATCTACCTTGTGGTGTACCATAATTACATAGATTTCCAAATAACATGTGTGGTGTGTTTCACCCTGTTAATACCATATGTAAATACGTCCCTGTTTTGGAAAGTGGATTTGGTATTTTCATGTGAGCTTTCAAAATGTATGTCCAACATTTTCATGGTGTAATTCTGACAATATAGCGCTACAGGTATACTGAGTAACGGTCCGTTTCTGAAAGCCACGTTGCCGACGACGAACGTACATGTAGATACTGAGGCGGCAATATTGTCTGTTCAATGGGATACGGATCAGGCACGAGGTATAGAGCATCAACTTTTAAGAAATCCGTGTTTAAGGCATGAACGGTCGGATTTCCCTGTTGTTTGATTAATAAGCTGGGTGCTTTAGCGAACATTTCGTTTAAATGATGTGATTTCAGACATTTTACAAAATGATGATGTTTAAAATATTAAAATATATGGAGATTAACGCCGTCCACTCGGGAAATCAGCTGGAACAGAACACAAACTGATTGATAAGTAGTGGTCGGGTCATAACGTCTGTTAAAACCATAAGGAGATGTATTTTGTGTACAACTTCACTGATGAAGATTCATGACCACGTCATTGACCCGTTATTCCAATCCGTGGTCTGGACGAGTCAGGCAAAATTCTGATACCTTACTAATTTAAAAAAAAACATGACTAAGATGGATTATCAACTTCTGGCTATACTGATAAGCGACGTCATGTTTTTGTTATGTGCTCAGCTTCTAAATGGCGCACCCTCTGGCTAAGGGCAGTATGTTGCCAGATTATATTCTTGCTGTCATACTTACCACGGAATGAACACTATATTTCCTACAGTGATAACACAAAAGAGGCTACACATGGTTTGGTTGTGTTAAAGTTTCTATCTTCTTTTTTTTGATACTGCACAGCAGTCTAGGCTGTGAGAGTGCTACTGGATCTATGATCCTACATCCTACAGACAAGCCCAGCTCATCTCATATAGCTAAAACGCCACGACCCTCAGATAGATAATTCTTGATAGATAGCTGTACAGTTTCTATCTATTGTTTGAATACAGCGCCGTCATATGAATGAAATACCCTTGAGCACGGCGTTAACCACCAATCAATCAATCAGTATAAATGGCGCTTAAACAAGATACTTACTGATTTCGGTTTTATTGTATTGTTCGTCACTATGTTTAAATTTAAGGTATCATGTTAAACAGTGAACATTTTGCAATAGAATACAGAGCGAAAGGAGCATTTTGGGCGAAAGTCTTCAATACTGATGTTGTTTAAACACTTCTGTTCAGACACTCATGAACTGACGATACACGAGCAAAACGCACGTTTCGGGCCTAAGCATTCTTTAAATAGCATAGCACACAAGACCCCTGGACAAGAAAGAGAAATTCCTAAAGAAAACAGCCTAATTAATTTGGTCATTAAATGATATGTGATATGCTGACTGAAATTTACCCCTAACAAAGCCTCATTTCAGCTTAAGGATTCCCCACATAACAAGATAAAAGGTAATTTGGACAAAATCCAATACTTTGGCTGATATTTTTTGGCAACGGGTGTTAGAAAAAGTCTCAAACGAGTAATATCTGATAGTAGAGGGTGAGTTAAATGACCCGAATCTACGCCTCTCTATCCCACCACCACCTTAACTTTCTATCCCGTCAGTGGACTCCATTGACAGTTAGCAGCATGCGTGTTACAACAGTCCGCCATTTCGGCACAATTTCTCATAACTGATTGTCGCTAATGCCACTTTCAACAGAAGCTGCTATCACTTTACCACAAAATTCCAAGATTTCCCTGTTTTCTGAATGGTAACGAAATCAAATAGGATGCAATATTGAACATTTCTCATAAATAACTAAAAACCATCAAAATTATGTTTTTGTTATGTAACCTAGAAACCGATGAAGGAGTCCGTGTTAAAGAATTACAAAATAGATTTCTCTGCTATCTGATTGGTTCATATCCGTGTGCGAAATAATCTAGGATACATTAATGACTTTCCCTTTGCTATGAGAAGGATTGGTTTCAGGCATTCGTTGAATTGACTGAAGAGTTCCAACTATTTAAAAAAAAATGCAATGCTTATCCCAGGTCACTCGGGAAATCACCTGGAAAAGACCATGGTCTTATTGGTAACTATTGGGGCAAGACGTATGTTAGGGCCATAAGAGCACATTTCAGTTGAACAGTTTCCCTGATGTTGATGAATGGTCTCATTATTGGCTCGTTATTCCTAACAATACCCCAGACGAGGTCAGGAAAATGTCCGACACCCTACTGATTTCATTTGTATTGTATCATTTGCGTCACTGTGTTCCAATTATGGTACAATGCTAACTATTGCAAATTGTGCCAAAGAATACGTTACGACAGACGGAGGCTGATATTTACAATATAAATCGATTAAGACTCGAAGAGCAAAATCACAAAAAAAAAACCTTGTTAGGTTTGAGTTATGTTTAGAACGATGACGTAAACGATAATCGGCATACAATTTGCTTTCAATAAATTCATTTCGATCATTGGAAGCCGTTCAATATCCAACCATTAACAATAAAACGTAATGACTCAATTTAGACTAATCAACGTTGCGCGGCGAAGGAATTGATCTTACTGCTTTATAAAACTAATCAAACACAACGCAACTTACAGTATATGATTTTTTACATATTGCTGTATTAAACGAGCTTTCGGAGAGAACTTATTCCATCTTGAGATATGGCTTATGCTCTCGGAAAGTTTGTACAATACAGCAAGATGTACAAAATTCTATATGTTGCGTTGTGGTAGATAAGGTTAAAAAGCCACTCCATAACCGGATATACTCACCACTTTAAGATTCGAATACCTTTTCTATAGTCGCTGATGTATGTCAAAAAGAATAAAACTGACATATTTGGCCCAAAAAAAACTGCCAGCGTTTTTACAAAGTTTCTCAGTCTGTCTATCACATATAGAAGTACTCAGGGTTGTATCTTGCATGCGACGGGAAAAACAATGAGGCACATTTGTAGATTTAACTGTAGTATATTGATAAAGCGAAACAGATGTAGAAGTGGGTATTAAAATAGCTATGTATTTGCTCAGCTAAGCTTCTGAACCGAAATTAAATAGTTTTTCTACATAACATGCCCTGGCTGCTTCTCGCGGGTTGTAAAGCGATATGTGAGGAGATGCAGCTGTTTTCGAAAGCAGATTCGCACTTTTAGTTCTCTGTTCAATATAAATTGATATATTGTTTTAGTGTTGTGTTCCTTTGTTACTTTCATCCCAGTTTGAAGTCATCAACGGTTTGTTATTCAGTTTATTCTTTAACTGTTTATACTTTAACCTTGTTAACGCACAGGATGCTGATTTGTTGTTTTGTCCTGTCTTGCATGTTGCCATCGTTGTGTACGGGGGTTTCCTTCGCCGATTGGACTGGCACACCGTGATATAAGTGAAATAACATTGAGCACGGCGTAAAACCCCAATCAAACAAACAAACCATTAACTTTGTTAATTGAGGATTAGTAAATTGACATTATGATAAAAACATACTGTGTACATCCTAATGCGCAACAGTTAAAGAAAACAGATTGTTGGAGGTTTCTATTAGGATTTCTACGAGCGTTTTTACTTCAATGGCGATGTTTGACTTAATTAGTGCATTAATTAGTGCATTTATTCCAAATGTAGGGCCATTGTGCATCTTCACTTCGCCTCGTCGTATCGCGAAAATCAAAGCGCTGGCAAAAGTCAGCCAGGATTGACTGACCGATACTTTATGTCTTTCCTGATAGCGCATTTCCCTGCTGCCTCCTTGGTTAAAATCCTTGGTACTAGTTAAGCTCTGATGCTATATTGACCACTTGTGTTCCATTTTTTTTTTTTATTTGTGAAGAATTCATGAACTGGATTAAGAAGTTTTGATTTAAGAAGTCAGAAGGTAGGAGGAATACATTTCCAATTTCTTTCCCTCTTTGAGACTCGTTAAAATCCTTATTCTAAATGACCTAGGACGCAATTTTAGTATTTCGTCATAGTGATGTAATATCATTGAATGGCCTGACGAAGACGTTCCAAATATAAAAACAGTTAGACATTAACTCAGGTCACTCGGGAAATCAACAGAAAAAGACCACAAGCAAATTGGTAGCTATTTATCGGGACAAAACGTCTGCTAGAACTATATAAGAACTAGTCTCCAGTGTGCCGTTAAACTGATGATGATTAATGACACCATGATTGGTTCGTCGTTCCCAACAAAGGTCCAGACGAGGTCAGACAAAATTCTGACACCCTACCGATTTCATATGTATTGTATCATTCTCTTTATAACCTTGCAATTTATGGAACCACGTGTAAAAGGATACAGGACAACAAACTGAGGCTGCTATAAGAAAAATACAATCACTGATCGTGTAAATAAATAGTATAAATTCAAACCAAGAAAGGCATTTACAAGGAAAATGTTCCATTGACAATAACAAACGCAAATGGAAAACTCACACAGTGTAGCGAAACAAGCTTGAGCTACTGAATCCACTGAAAACATTACCAAAGACAATTGGACTACAGTGACAAATAGCGTTAACATTTCTTCTAAACATTGAATATAAATGAAATGTGCAGATGTGCGCCAACCCAAGAGAATCAGCATAAAATGCGGTTTGATTTAGATAAATAGATAGATGCTCTTGATTTAAAACTCGATAAATTCATAGGCACCTATACCTATTTTGATATTTAAGAATTACCGTGAAATTTGACAGGTTCACATGTTATAGTTATATTATTGACTCTTAAGTTTCAGTTTTGGGTGTTTACTAAATTGATACGTCTATATATGTGATTTTTTTCTTCTAGCGTAATTCTTAATACAATGCGTTATTTTATATTTGCCCGAAGAAAATTCTGATAATACGACAAATTGGATGTACAATTTATAATTAAGAAGAAACACACTCTCAAAGAAAGATCAACTTGGCACATAATTGCGTAGTCTTTGTTCGTCAAAACTAAGACTCAAACCGGGGGAAAAAACAGTGCAATGTCTTTATTAGAACAGTGTCGTATAAGTTAATTGACGCTAATAAACGGTGCGAATGCAATACTTTACCATCATTAATGTCATTCAGATGTAAGGAAAGCTAAAAAATATGCCATCATTACCGCTACGATGGCCATCGTTCACGGTATGTAAGCAAGGAACCAATCGCTCTAAGATTGGAGGTCAATTGTTGGTTTTGAACGTTGCCAATTCAAACCTGTTGCTACACCTATTACACTTGTGTAAATAATACTGACGGCTCAAAAATAAAACAAATGGTCCGCTTGTCTGCTGATCTGGCTGACCCCCTCACGTCCCATACAATCCACCCGCAAATTAACGACTCCATTGCGAACACTGGCATGTGCGGTGTGGGATATATTAGAGTTCGATAATTCAAGGACATATATACATTTAGTGGAGTCTATACTACAATTACCTCTAAATAGACATCGATTTTACTTACAACCGTAGATCTCGTTACCGGCTGTTGTCTTCTAAAAGAGCAACAAAGCAGTTTTCCGGCCAAGAAACTTTTTTGCCTTTTTAACCTAAAGATTAAAAAGTGGAACCATCTTTCGGAAAAGTTTATGTACAACGAAGCTACTTCAAAAAACATATATGACACTATTTTTGTGCGGAAAAAATATAAGGATTTTTAGGAATATAAGGAGTTTGCAAATTATAAATCCTACATTTGATTTCAGAAACTAGGTATAAAAGAAATGCAATGTTTCTTAAAAGAAATGCCATAGTTTCCTATCATGATAAAAGCATGCGTACTGTATGACGAATTAAAGATAGCAATTCAGGGTTTCTGTACACTTTAAAAATTGCTATCACTCTTAGGAGTATTAATTTAGACTTTTGTGTATCTATTCAACTTAGACAATTATTTGAAGCAGCCATGAGTGCGCTTTCCTTGATATTCGGTGGAACAAAGTTATTCACTGAACGGTTCTTAACTAATTGTTTTCTCACATTAAATAAAATACAAGTCACATATGCTTGAAATGTACATGAATGTAGTAGACCAAAATGCCAACTGTAAAATAATTGCTTATCAATTGTATGCGGTTGCGTAAATACATTTTCCCGGAAAAGTCGAAACATAAGATCATTTAGCGTTGCTGAGGTCATGCTATGTACTAAACACTAGCTACAAATAAAAAATATCCCGGCTGAGAAATCATAGAAATCGTGTCACTTCCAACCTTCGCCACAGGCAGACATTAATAATTCAACAATTGTCTATGGATCTGGCTATGTGTAACGATGTAACTCTACAGTGGCATTGAAACTCTATTCACACGTTTGTATGTGAATAACGATGTCTGAAGATAGTGTAATAAGGCATGATATAGACTGACCAATACAAAGAACTAACGTTTTTATGTGTTCATTCGCTAACTAATTAACGTATTGTTTAAGAGTTGGTGTTGTTTGTGTTGGTATATGAGGACGACGCATGGTCGATGTTCGTTGCATTGCACAGTAAAAATATAAGAATCCAGTGTGTTATATAAGATTTCATAAAGCGAAAAAAATACTTGTTATAGAAAGATTATATATTTACAATGTTATTCACCGTGGATAGATAATCAAATTAGTTGAGAATTTATAGGATTTTAGAGCTTCGGGCAAAATATAATGGAACGGTGGAGTGCCAAAAAATGCATTTATGAAGCAGAGCAAGTTCTATGGATAGGCCCACCGCGATTTTAGAACAATCTTAAAGACACATATAACTACATGTTTATTGACGCTGTCGTACAATAATACATCAATTAAAGTTGGATTGAGACAAGTAATTACCCTTCATTACACAGTTGAGTTTAGCGTCATTTAGTAAAAGCTTTAAGAAGACAAATAGCCTTGTTAAGTGAGCTTAGATTTCATTAACAACGACACGACTTATTAAATAAAAAGGCTTATTAAGTTCAAGAAGATTTCAGCTTTGATTTCATTAACAACGACAAGACTTATTAAATAAAAAGGCTTAGTAATTTCTAGAAGAATTCAGTGAAAACTCTCTTCGTTTTGTTGATGACAATATACGCAAGAATGTGTTTTTCAAGCAGCCGGAAACTTTTGATTTGTGGCTTTGGGGTTTTGTACAGTTGATAAGTTATATACTTTTCATGTTATAAACTTATTACATTTAGTTTTTTGTAACACATTTTTGTTTAATTACAAGCCATTTGGCTTGAACGTTGGCGGGGTAAAGTTACCGATATTAAAGTACAGATAGCCTATACGTAAACCCTGTTATTCGCAAGGTAAAATAGATCTGCTACATATAACGCATAGGAAAAGGAAAACTTACCTAAGTCTGTTAACGAACGTCTGTAAATGTTCAACTTTACTCAATTCCAACTCCATAAGAGAATATCCATTTTACACTAATAAATCCAGATGAAAGATATCCAGCAGAAAACGTTCATTAATTAATCCGTGAAACTTTGTATTCTTTAAACGAATTGGAGGCAAACAAATACAATCAGTTTAGCTTGGAATTCGCGTATGAAATATGTTCAGACATTATCAAGTATCTGTATCCGATTCATTTCTTTGTAATCCTTGTTTTCTTTGCGATATAAAGTTTACACCGGCTAAATTGTGCATTATCACAAAGAATTCTGTTCGTCTTGCATATAGATTCCGTTTTGGTCGTCTATTTCGCAAGAACCAAGGTTGAGCAGTGCTAGAGTGCACTCTTCTGTTTTTTTAATGCCTTGAAATTACCACCACAAGCAACTCCTTCGTTAACTTGTTAATGTAGTCCATACAGGTCGTTCACTTTCACCAAATTGATTTGTTTGAGCTTCTCGATTATACCATAACATTTGGAGTATAAAAGGGAAAAAACAAGAGAGAAACCTTGTCAACTTAAGGCCTCCCTAAGACTCGATTTTTAAATGGAAGAGGCAGACAACACATTCGAAGTTGCACGCGATCCTATTGGCAGGACGTTCTGATGGCTTTGAGCTTTCTACTCAGGCCGGCTCATCCAGCGCTTGCACTAAGTGCCTGAGAAGCTCACAGCCATCCAATATTGAACCTTAAAGCCAGTAAAAGCCGAATGGTCCTCTCTGACTTCCTGCTCCTTCGTTCACTATCTGGGCATCCGACCAAAAACAACTGATTGACAGTTACTGATAAATGCAGACGATCATAACCCCACGTGCGCACGTGCCCAGGAATGTCCCTTTCCCAGTTAGTCTGCTGCTTCACTGTTTTGAGGTTAATTCGTTTTCTACACGGATTAACGTTGAATGAATGCGGCCTGTCGAATCGATAACATGATCAAAATCGCTAAAAAGCTAAACCTGATCAACACTGAATCATGGGGATTAAGTCTGTTCATGATTTCCATATTGCCTGTTTCAAGAGTTTAAAGAGCTAAGTAGAACAGAAAAGATTGCCCATTGCTATGCATATACATATGCTATCAACAAACCAATATCACGGACTTTGCCTTTTTATTTGTTATCTAAGCGACCATGATTTGATATTGCTCCCCACGAATCCTAATAAAAACTAGCTTAGAAAATTGGGCTAACAAACAAAATGATTTCTCAGCTTAGTATATCCGCCTTAACGCGCCAAGCAAACAAAAGCTTTTCTTTTCAACACGAACACAAAAATCTAGCTTTACACTTTTTATAATTAGCTTTCAGATCTTATCGATCTAGTGTTGAAAAGTTATGAAATTTTAATTGTACGGACAGGAATTTCTAACCAGTTTTCCTTGTGGTTTGCTCCAAGGAACTGCGCGATTTGGAATTTTGATTAATAAATTGCCGATGAGGTCAAACTTTAGCTGGAGAATAAAATTTGGCATTAACGAAAACATATTAGCGACTCGATTTTCACCAAGAAAACTGCGTAAAATATTGACATAAGATGTTTTATTGATAAGAAGCAAAAATCGTCCATAAAGTTTTTACAATGTACACTTGAATATCATGATATATTTTTGTATAAATGCAGAGAAAGAAAATTTTGCTTGCCTCCACCGGGATTCGAACTCGGGTTTATGGCTAACAGGGCCAGCGCTCTAACCGAGTGAGCTACAGAGGCCCACGGTAGAACAAACCAATATATATGTATAGGCTTGTGACGGCTCCTTTAAATAGAGTGATTTGCGCAAAGACTCAGTGCTTGATTTCAATATAAATGAAACACAATTACGCCACATAAGACAAATAGCATTATTGCGTTTTTACTAGTATTCTAACAACACATTTTAACAAAACATACACTTAGGTTTCAAGGTTAAAATCAGGACAGGTTAGTTGGGAGATTGGAAGAAATGGCAGGGTTTCCGTAAAAAAAAATTAACGTTTCCCACATAAACATTCTTACAAAACTGATGGATAAGCCCATTAAATAGTATCTGGTATTTGCTAAATGCTTTTGCAAGTAGTATCTTCTGCCTAAATAATTAGCTGGGACTTCATCGATTAAACTAATCAAAAGTCGGATTTTTACATTTTCAGACGAAGAAAGCACATACTTTAGTTCCGATTTTTAACTGGCTTCAAGAATTCCTGACAAAGTAGGGCCAAACAAACAAGGCCAGCTAAGTTTTAAGAGTACATTTTTCGCTGACTGTCATACTGTGTAATTCGAATTAGATGTTAAATACTTTATCTTGCACTAAGCACACAATCCTGATTGTTGACGTTTAAAACGAGACAGGAAGGAATTAACAGGGATGTGACCAGATCATGACTGACTTATGAAACCTTCTGCTCGACTTGATGGCAAAGATATGCCAGGGGACGAGGCCCTCGTTAAAATGATCCCTCTCATATTGCCACTCTATAATTATACTAGGCAGAGGCGCCTTTAGAGAAATGTTTGTAAACATGATAGCTGATTTAGACAAAGAGGTATACCCACGTGACTCGGAGTCCAATCAAAAATACCTGTGTCCCCTTAAACAACAACGTGGTGCAAATAAACGAAATCTCAAGCATAATCGATAACACATGTATTAGGTTTAAACGTAGATACGAAATGAAGGCAAAATAGAATAGCCCTTAACTCTGCTGCGCATACCGAGACGTGATCAGTCAGTCTGATCACCGTATGGAAGTTTAGCTCAGACGCACAACACGCTATCTCTTCATACAATTATCCGGGCACTTAGAAGCACCTGTATGAACGTTGAGTTGGTACACCTAAACACCAGGGTCCGGTTGCTCAAAGCAGAGCTAGCTGCTAACTCTAGATTAAATCACTAATCGCGGTATTAGAGAAGGCCTTCAACATGGCGTGGCGTCATCTAAACTAGAATTAAAATTGAATACTGCGGCCGGCCCCAGATAAACAAAACTTTTTTCGATACGAACACATAAATATGGATCTACACTTTTTTTTATAATTAGCTCGCGGATCTTATCGATTCGGGGTTGAGAAGTTATGAAATATTAATTTTATGGACCAGAATTTATAACCAGTTTTCCTCGTGATTAGCTCCAAGCAACAGCAAGATTCTGAATTATATTCGTCTTTGAAGACTAACTGGCGCTGAGAAACAGGACAAACCAAAACAAAAACATATAAGGGACACAAATGTCAACTAGATAAAACAAAATATGCGTTAAGTATTGGCATATGATGTTTTATGGGTAAACAATAAATCGTCCGAAATGTTTTGCCAATATCGATTTACATATAATGGAAATAGTAATAATAATTGGCTAGCATATTGGCAATTGGATTTAAATTCGTTGCCTGTTGTATTCAAGGTGGTGAAAATTATATGATTAAAATCTGTCTCACTCGGATCAGAAGTTACTGTCAAAAATAAAAAAAAAAACGTTTATAATTAGTTTGTGTAAATGTGTCATTGAGTGATGATGTAGACTTATATACGGACACTATTTGGACTTAACATGGGGAGGTTGTAATACAAATTGTAATGTATATAAAATTGTGATTTAAGGGAATGTACAGTCTGCAATACTAAAATGATTTGTTTGTATAAATTCAGGTATTTACTGTGACGGCGTGTTCGTCTTCGACGTCCCTGGCAAAAAAACAACGACAGGACACGGAACTTAATGCTTAGAGTTCTCAGAAGAACGCGGGAAGATCACCACAACCTCCTGTGGTACGATAATCGATCAACGCACTGGTTTATGGATAACAGTTTCTTTTCTTAGAGTCCTGGACCTTTACAACGCATTGTGCTTGCAAAGTGAACTGTGAAGGATCAACGTTTGTATGCGATTTTTATAATAACTTTTTCATAACAGCATATATGCTGTGTCTCCTTGAGAAGGTGACGCCACATCAATTGTGACATTGCGCTGCTTAAATGAATAACATTCATTTTCTGTTCACTCCGTTTAGCGAAAAATGAGAAACTTAACTGGGCTTTGAAAGCATAAGTCATAAACAAATCACAAGTCTCTGGGTTCGCATTATCTATTTCACGGCGGATTTTGCCGGAATTACTACTTAAATTATTTTCAAGACACCGCAATCAAAACTGGATTGAGTTGCCTTAAGGCTGAATTGTGTAATTATGGTTGCAAATTTTCAGAATTAAATGTTGCTTCACATTAAGGGGGGATCTGCGCCGTGGCTCAGTGGTTAGCCGGTCTGACTGCAGATCCTCCTTCGATGAACCGCACGGGTTCGAGTCTCCCAGTGGACCTGAGGTATATGAGGGAGTCACACGAGGTGACTTCGGCAATAGCGCGGGCGGTTTTTACGAGGTTTCCTCCATGTTTTCCGCCGTATTGAGTAGAGTAGATTAAGAAGTGGAGAATCGTCATATAAATTAAATACCTTTGAGTACGACGTTAAACACCAATCAAACAAACAAACAAACACATCAAGAGAGAATATGTATCTTGTTCGATTTTTAGCATAGCCATTTTAAGAAATGACTATCAGGATAAGGGTTTACGTTAAGCCATGCTGGGAGTTACGGTTATTTTCTCCCAATTCATCGAATGGAACAAAAGGCCTCTCTATAGTCTCAATACATGTAGATTCATGACACTTGCCACTCGGGAGATCTTAATTAGCGGCGATACAAACATTGCTAACGTTGAATATCTTATAAATCGGTTATAATTCAGTATGCAGTGTATAAAAGCAGCGTGGGCTCTGGATGAGGTCACGTGACCAATTCATTCGTTATTGGAACAGCTACCTTATTTCATTGTAACAGAGGAACCTAGCCGACATTGTTGTATTGGTTTAATTTCAAAATTAATGGACATGAAGGTGAATATTTTAGTATTTTCTCTTTGCACTGAAACACAAAATATGATAAAACATTTTAAAAACAGCCCAGCGATTTCCGCAGCCAATGGGAATTTTCTTTATTAGTTTAGGTCGACATAGGTGGTGAAGCCAATAGCTAGCATGCTGTTTATTGACGATGGGTTTAGGAGCCCAAAGCGATATCAACTAAGCCACGGAACGATCCATGATGTTGTGGTTAGGCAAGGTGTAAATTATGTTCCAGGCGCCACAACGTAATACACGTCGAGAAGCTCCCGGGCACTGGAAGCTCTTGCATACCACAAAACATCCTAAACCTCTCCTAGAACTAACATCACATAGGTAACTCGTTTGGGCTATGAAAGGTACAAAGTGTTTATTTTGGAAGACGGACTAGAAAAAACATATAGATTAACAGGTGGTTTTTCTACACTCGTACATCATGTTTTAATAACACAAACATCACTTCGTTGCTAAAACCCCGCCTTGGGGATATATTCATCCGGCTCTAAAAAAAACAGCTTCAGCGAAAATAACACTAGCGTTACTAAAATAGAATTGCATCCACTACGGAAACACTGAAATACAGGTATCAGTCGATTCAGATTTATGTGCTGTAGCTTCTCAGAAAGACGGATTAAGGCGTCAACAACTGACAGAATTAGCTTCTTTCCTTTTTACCAACTCCGTCTCCACAGCCTTCCGCTCCGCATCCCTCTAAAAACATCTCGGACCGTCGGAGTGAAAATCACTGTACGATAATGTTACTTAAAAATGAAACCGCAAATCAAAATTTTGCACGTTGAAAGAGTCTTCGGTAAATATATCGTTTGTGGAAGTTTTAAAATCCACAGAGTTTTGAAGTGAATGCTACAAAATAAAATATAAGTCGCTCTTTTTAGGGGGCTATATTAAAATCACATTTCCCAGATTATTGGTAGCAATTTTAATGCGCTTACATTCTTTGGAACTCTACGTTATTTCTTGTGTCTTACAATTGCAGTGCACCTTGATGCTGAGTTATATTAAAATTATTCAAAAGATTTAAATAATTACAAGTGGATAAGGTACATTTTATTTCATAAGACTTCGCTTTAAAGTGTGCTTTGTTATTTCGATGCATAGTGTGCACGCATATAAAGCACACCTTTAACACTCTAGTGAAAGTCCATAAATTTAGTTCATAGTTTTCGTATTGCTCGATAAGCCTTTTAAAAGCAAAGGCCCCAGTGACAGTTATTTAAAGATTTTTACGTCCACGTCTTATCAGCCAAAACATTCTTGGAATTACTTTATCTGGAGAAGTTATGAAACATTAACGTAACGGCACTAACTTTGTTAAAGATTTCCTTGTAATGAACATTTTGAATTTTAATGCATTGCATGTTACGGATGCAATACTCGGACAGAGATATAGGTAAACTAAAGCTTCGACTACTGTTTTTTGTTTTTATTTAAAAGTACTTTACCGCAGAATTTCTGTATGAATTTTTATCATAGTTTCGTGAAATCCAAACACTTTTCTATTCATAAAATGGATTCACACCAGTTGTGAGAGAAAAAAGTTTTTTAAAATGCGGTATTTTGACGAGTTTCTTTGATATGCACAAACGACTTTTCGGGGTCGTCTTCCTCGTGAATATTCAACACTAAGGCGAGCCACTGACCTATATTAGGTAAGAGCAACCCACCTATATTAGGTCAGTGAGGCGGGTCCAGTAGTCACTCGACCTGTGATCAGGTGAAGCACTTATGATAACGTATTCACAGAGTTACCCGAGTCACGAAACCGCCTCCGTATACGGCAGGGCTCATTAACCCTCGTGCATACATTAGACATCGTAATATGGGTCGCACTATAGATTTTACAAACTTTATTAATTATTTAAATATGGTATATCGCACATCATCGAGGTTGGTATTTTCTGAAAGCTTATACTTTGGGACATAACACAAAAGTGGTTCGTTTCAGTAGATTTTTGGCCGAAATTCTGCGGTAAAGTGACTTTCAACGATCATGATTAATTGTTGCATTTTATAAAAACACCCAGCTAAGAAAAGTTGATTATAATACAAACTGAATTCTCGGGATGCATTATCATACAAGCGGCAAGCAAATGAGACAAGTTGTGAAATAACAATTCAAAAAACGGCAACAATAGCCGCGGTTACACAGGTGGGTCTGAGCCGGCTCTGATCCGGACCTGTTACGTTTACACAACAGAAAAGGGTGGACTCAATCTTATCCGCATCAGAGCCGGCTCAGTTTACTTAACCTTTTCGATGCTCATGTGACTGCGGCTTTTAAAGTAGCCACGTGTTACTTTAAAATTTAGACAGCTTCGGGTTACGAGAAGCTCTGGTCGGCTATACACTGTAATAAACCGTTCCCGTGACTAACGACACATACATGATGTATTTGTAGGCGCATAGTTACGTTCTATAAACACAAAGGAAAAGTACAAACAAATAATGATCTGTAATTGGGACTTATAGCCCTGTTGATCTAACACCTGAAAATAAACAATAAACAATTACATTTATTCCGGAGATAAAGAAAAACAAACCCAATAGATGAGGAGGTAAGGAATTTCTAAAATTTCAAAAATATGTTATTATCTCTAGACCTCTACATCATGTCTTATATAACACAAACGACGCTCTGTTTATTCTAGCTCTTTCCAGACGTTATATCACCTGCTTCCAGAGCTTAGGGAAACACTTAATTACTATTATGGAAATGTTAATACCTTTCCCTGTGAACAGCCCCAGAGGGTAGGATATTTTCCAGCAAGCAATTTGTTTTATTAATATTTATTGTGCGAGACTTTCCCGCGGTAATCCATCAACACGAATGATTGCGCCTTGCGGAAATTTAATCCGTCTAGACAATGAAACGCAAGTTAGTTTCAATGTAGCACAATCCTCTGATAGTTTGGAGCCACATTGTCCGGCTTAGGTATGTCATGAACATTCTTCTTATCATTAGACGGGTACAATGTAGTGTTACCGGTATGACCTTAAAGAAGACGAAAACAGAAGTCATACTTAAATTATAGACCATAACAAGGTGTTAATAAAAGTGCCATACAGTTTTTGTTGAAATGTCGTCTTTCACTGAGAGACACTTGAATTGAAATACCAAGGTAAAATATATTGTTGACTTTTTACGTTACATTTCCTGCAGTGATCATTTCACCGGAGTAACTGTATATTATGGTGTTGTGCATTGTATTTATCTTTATGTCTGTACATTTGAAAGGTTTCTCATTGGCTGGGGTTAAATTGTAATTATTTTTTGGTTATTATTATCTTCCAAAAAAATAATAATTACAACACGGTGTAGTTGTAGTACATACAGTATGTCCACCATACATTTTACCTTGGTATTTCAATTCAAGTGGAAAACGACGATTTCTACAAACAAAAATTAATGGCAGTTTTATTAACACCTTGGTATGGTCTATAATTTGAAGTTTTAATATATTTTTTTCCTTTAAACAAAAAATTTAAAACATAAATGCTATTTAGTTTGTTAAAATCTAGGTTAGATTAGGCGCTGAGTGATCTCTATTATAATATGTTAATACGTTTTGAAGTGATTGTACGTCTTTTAAAACACCCATATTTCCCCGGTTATAGCGAGAATGTTTCTTCTACTCAGATAAATCGGTCTATGAATGCAGTTCCATATGATGAGCAGAGTGCCTCTTTAAAGCGAGGTTCCCAACAGTTATTTCAACATTTGTACACCCCTATGTCACCAACAAATACAAGCTCAAGTTTATTAATGCTGTGAGGTTACGAAATTTATACGGTATAACACAAAATCTGTTTAAAAATATTCAGGTGATTTTTTCCTATGGACACCAGGATACATTCGATTGAGACAATGTGAAAACCGCGAATGAAATGCTTGGACAGAGATAACGAACATTGACTTAAGCAGGGAAAATACTTATTAATTTCCAATATTGTGTAAATAAATGAGAACACAAAAATCTATCAGCCCGAGAATAATTAATCTTTTGACCACCACATATTATTCACAACACTTACTAGCTGCTTGTTCATCAAGCTCTTAATGTCATT
>JAVFBZ010187230.1:0-14845 GCA_032466195.1 Katharina tunicata
CTGCAATTTTGTTTACGTTCATTGGAGTATGAACGAAAAAACCGAGGTGCAAGCTGTATGAATCCGCGTAGCGGTTCGTACAAAAGTTTGCATTTCGGTTTTTTCGTTAATACTCCAATGAACGTTAAAATAAAATGAAGTCAATACTTATAATTAATTTAGAGCAACCCAGTTATTGATAATGGCAGTATCTACGGAGGAAATAAAATCTTAACTTTATTCAACAACAAATGTAAACAACGCGCTCATGGAAACATGTGTCATGCTCACTGTTACCATGGCTGCAGAGGCTGAGCAGCAGCTGATCTCTCACATGTGAGTCTCAGTGGGAAAGTTTATGTGCATGGCGGTTGATTTTACATACTAGCTCTAGTTTTTTGAAGACACAGTTAGATAATGATGAATTGGAGATGAATTTAAATAAGGAGAAATTACTGAAATTGAGCTGTCGTGTTGACGGCACTTTGTTTAACATCAGGATGTTAAAAAATATCGCTTCATTTGGCGTAACCGCTGTGATAGGTAGTGGAGATGTGGATATTGGCGACTGGCCGTACAAACTTTTGCTGGGCTGTCTGGACAGCGCTGTGCTATCGCAGACAAGATAGTACTGATCATACTGATTTGTGTTGACATGCTGAACATTTTAGATTGTATAACTTCTGACAGAAATGTCGTTCCTGTGACCACTCATGTGCATTATGTGCCGAAATTCAAAGCCAGTATCATTCATTGCTTTGGAATGCGCGGTGCGAGGATGCCAAGAAATTTTGTTTGGAATTATATCCCCACAAATCAACAAGAGATACCCCTCGGAAATTAACATCATTTTATTGTGCAAAGATTAAAAACGCTTGTGGGTTGTGCATTCAAAACACAGCGCTCCCTGCTTTTCATCGGAAAGAAATCAATTGAGATTTGAGCAAATTGACTATTGATTAAAACTGTAATTCACTTGGCACGAAATGACACTTCACACAATATCTTAAAATGACAGGAGTCATAGCATGAGGATAGGCGCTGCTTCTTATGTTAACTTCTCTTGTTTGTTGTATTTTATTCAAGTATGTCAAAATACAATGATTTTATAATGTAATACCGTCTTCATTTTGCTGTAAATTTTAGATGAAAGTAGTTCGGTCAAGTGGGCGTGGCTAGCACTTTTTTGTTTCATCGGAGTATCTGATCCAAAGATCTGTACAACTCAAAACAGAATAAAGTGAAACATGATAATACCATATCATAGCTATTGTTCTTATCCAAAAACCTGTTTAACTTTTTTTAAAAATTGTAAGCAAACTACGAAGAAAACGAAAAAGCTTTCTCTGATTGTTTAATCAAGAGATGCAACTCATCACTTTTCTGGGAAAGAAGAAAAGTGATAAGAGTTGCCTCTCTTACCTCTAAATCTTATCACGTGATCAGAACTCGTACATTAGATGTTGAACGCCGGCATTGTGCGTTTGTTTTATAAACACCGACTTTCCTTTCACTATAGCTTGCGTTTCTTCACTGCACCTGTGTTTGTTTTTAATTAAAAACTTATTGGTTTAGTCTGAACGTTTTTGCCAAAATAATGGGCTTAATTTGACAAAAAGTGGCGGAATTGCGGTGTTTGTCCATGAATGCCGACTGCCGGCAATCAACTTCCTTAGCAACGAACGTTAGCTCGTGCGCAACAGCCCAAAAGCCGAGTTGAACAATATAGTTGTCCTTCTCCCTATACGTATAAAGGCCATTCGGCCTGATTATTTACGTTTTCTCTGTGCCTAAATTGGTAGATCACTATTGTGAGTTCATTTTTTACGTTTTTATATGTGGCGTTATTGGCAGATTGCCAAGTCACTTTCAGAAAATGTCGTACGACAATTATATATCGTAAGATATTGTATGCCTATAGTACAACCTAAAACGAAATTATATGTGGTAACAATTAACCAATAGGATTGCACGCAAAATAATCCGAGAGGTAATACAAAAATTTACGACCCAACATAACAATGCAATGCCTCTCATGGACCAGTCATGTTCTGGTCAATCCTTTTCAGTTTATGTTACCGTGATGTAGTTTTGAGCTCTTGTTAACGCCCCTCTACCAAATCACAATAAACGTGTTTGTTTTGTTTTAAATTTATTTTTGTTGATATCAGATATCAGTAAGGACAAGCTTTCCATATCATATTTTAAACACTGAAGTTAATAAACGTAGCGTTCGAAATGTTAACGTGCACAGCAAAGATTATACATGCACTTCGAGAAATAGCGTTATATATGTGTTAATAAAATTGTCACCTTTGTAATCACTTACACACTCTGTAATTGGAATATAAGCCTAAGCACTAACTTATATTGTTTACTTTTGTTGACAGCTGCTGCAGACTGCATGGCGTTTTTGACAATAACCAAAGTGTGTCTTGACGTAGTTCCCGAGAAACATTCGGGAAAGGTGTTGGCTTTTTCCATGACGTGTATGACTTTTGGAAAAATCCTCTTCGGTCTTCTGGTGGACAAGTTCTTCTCCTCCAATTTGTCCGGTTTCTTCTTCACACTGGCTATTATATCATTCCTGGCATTCGGAGGTTCTTTTTTCTTTCTACATCCCTTCGCCACGAAACAGGGCCAGCTAAAATATAAGGAAGGGAAGCCTGACAACCCTAGTGAACCCTTGATTGAAAAGGAACACGTCTCAGTTAAAGATATATTTTTGTCTCCATTTTTTCAAGGTGTATTTTGGACTAGTATTCTGTTTTATCCGTGTGGTTGTACATGCTTGAATAACGTTACGATTATAGCAGAATCTATCGGCATTAAAGAGCCTGTGTATTGTGTGTACGTTCTGTCGGTGACAATAATTATCGGAAGATCAGTTAGCGGGGTGTTATTTGACAAATTCCGCTCCGAAACGTGTGGCTTTGCTATTCTGCAAGTAAACTTTATATGCTTCATTGTATCAATGATTATCGGTATTTTCGCGCTTAATACCACCACAATGTTTGTGAGCGCAGTTTTGTACGGAGTTGGATTTGCCGCCTCTATGTCCACAGCTATTTCCATATGTCTTGTAAGATTTGGTCAAGAGTGTTATAGTGAGATTATGGGGATATTCTATTTCGGGACATGTGCTATCCAAATGGTCTTACAAATATTATTTGGATTTATTCTTGACTTGAAGGGAGCAGAACAAGGCTTGGACGGAAGTTGTCTCGGTAGGGAATGTTTCTTTTGGACATTTCTGTTGATGCTTTCGTTAGCAATTCTGACAGGCACTGCCCAGCTAATAGTGTGTGTGTTATCATCTGTAGGCAGACGTGAAAAGAACAACAATAGACCCAATGTTAATTAAATTAGCTCCTCTTAACATAGATAAAGCCGGGGCTGCTTGAATCAAAGGGAACGTTAACTCAGCTAAACAAAATCCAACTGCGATAAATGAATTAGGGATAATACTGATTTGTTACCATGTTGTGTGTATTTTTTTGTAAGCATGGTTAAAGAAATGATAAATAATTATTGATATACAAAGTCATACTTGAAGTGGTTTGAAAACCCCGGTGTTTTTTTTTTTTAAATTATGCAGTTCGCATGTTCTAGAGGCGGTAATCGTAAATTTATTTAATGCAGTATTTAACTTTGAACTTTTCTTGGATTATCACCTGCTTCCATATTGTTCATTAAATGCATAAATTCGCTATTTTTGGTGCATACTATAAACGCATAGTTTCTATAAAGAAAGTTACACGAAATAGATGCAATTGTTATTAAACAAATGTCTTACTTCTCCAGTACGGTAGTGAACTAGTGCGTATTATACCATGCCTGCAATAAAAATATTCTTTGTTGTGCACTATATGCATTATTCTCATGATCTATTAAATGACATCAACAATAAAAATTATTCCTTCCCATAATACCGACGCAAGGGAGGTAACTTTGGTGTTCATAAAACAACAGAAAGAATACCATCTGTCTGTCAAACGCACTCACCAACAGTTGGATTTCATGGAAAGGCTTTGTCACAATGCATAGGAAAACAAAATATCAGACGCAATTAAAGATTGCTAATTGTTATATCATGATAATAAGAATAGAGCATTTGGTTAAAAAAAATCAAACCTTTTTAACAACCGAACCAATAACGAAACACATTTGATTGGGTCCCTATTCACTGTGGCGTCGCTGGAAATAAAATGGCAGATGTACTGGCGAAACACTCACTCGGCTGTGATCATGTTAATCATCATATTGCTTTATCTGTTTCATCAATTTTATCTTCTGTTCACCCGTATTATGTGGGAAATTTTGATTATGCAAGGTTATTTTTTAGGTTTCAACTTTTAGTTATATTTAAGCCCTTTGTTTCAATTAATAGAAGGCCTGTAACGTTTATTTACCATATCTTGCCCAATCATTTCCCTGTAAATTAATAGTAATTTAGAAAAAAACAACACCATGATCGTACGTGTGAAACATGCCATGTACCAGATACAATAAATCACTTTATACTTCATCGTCAAAGTCATAGGAGTCTACTATTTTCCGCCAACAGATGTTTTAAAAACTTCAGCATTTAGGTATCTACCGCCCGTCTCTTAATAATTTTTTTAGTAAAATTACTTAAGGAAGGGATAAATGGAAAAATGTTCACTGTTATCTTCAATATGTATGAAAACATCAAATCTTGTTATAATTGATAACAACCTGTCTCCAATGTTTAGTTGTAACATTGGAGTCCGCCAAGGCGAAAACCTTTCGCCATTGTTGTTTTCATTGTTTCCAAATGACTTGGAACAGTATTTACTCCCAAGATAATAATGGTATAACACTAAGTGATGACATTTATTTTTTATCATTAATAACAATAATAATACTATTGTATGCAGATGATGCAGCTCTTGTTGCTGAGAGCGCCGATAAGTTGCAGAAAAGTTTAAATTCTTTGTCTGATTATTGTGACACGTGGAAACTGAACATCAATAAAGAGAAAACAAAAATAGTTGTATTTGGTTCAAGAGTAAATAATTTATAAATACCTTGGAATTGTTTTCTAAAAAAATAGATCATTTAAATAAGCAAAACAACACGTAGTTAACCAGTCAAAAAAAGCTTTGTATGTTTTGTATAAGCGTATTTATAACCTACCCTTGCCGATAGATTGTGCTTTAAAACTGTTTGATAAATCAGTTGTACCCATTTTTTTATTTGGATGTGAAATCTTGGGATTCGAGTGTACCAAAGTGATAGAAACGGTACATACACACTTTTTAAAACAACTTTTACATGAAAGAAAGTGTACTCCCCACTTCATACTGTACGGTGAAGTTGGTAGATACCAAGTTGTCAGTTAACATCTGCGAATTTTAGTTTTCTGGGCTAAATTAGTCAGTGGCAAAACCACAAAAATTTGTTATCTAATATACAAATTCATTCTTGATAAATACAACGCTGGTTACTGTAAAAATAAATGGTTTGAATTTGTTCACCACTCCTTAGATAGTTTGGGCCTTTCTCATATATGGTTATACCAAAACCCTGGCAATATTCAAAGCTTCAAATCAATCATAAATCGAGTTCTTGTTGATCAATACAGACAAACCTGGGCCAATTCTGTTTGCCAGTCTCCTAAAGGCTATGTATTCTCCCTGATCAAAAATGAATAAGACTTGGAGGACTTCTATCGGACCCTCCCGGCAAACATCCTTGACCCTTTAATAAAATGTATAACGTTAAACCACAGATTGCCAATAGAAACTGGGAGATGGAATAATACGCCTAGACATGAAGAGTTCTGTCCTCTATGTGACTCAAACGGTATTGGTGATGAACTGCATTATTTATTTCAATGTACTTTTGTCGAGTTTCGACAAAGGTACTTGGCTAGTATCCAATATGGAGATAATGAGAGAAGAACGCGTGGACTTTTCATCAACCACGACTTTATGTACCTCAAGAGACTCAGCTTGTTCATGTCTAATGTCCTTAGTCACTTCAATAAAAATTAATAGATTGATTAACTTAAACTTAAATTTATTTATTGATATCAATTAAGTATCATTATTATTATTATCATTATTAATAATATTAGTAGTAATATTATTATTATTATTATTATTATTGTTGTTGTTGTTGTTATTATTAAAAACATTATTATTGTTATTATTTCAAGGCAATTACAGTTATTGTTATTGATTATAAGACTTATTTCCACTAATCCATTTATAGTACTACTATTACATTATTAATAACTATTACACAAGTATTGTGAAATCACTATAATGAAACTGTTACTATTGGCAAATTATTATTACTGACATTAAATTATTATTTGTATAACTATTATTATTTTTGTTAAATTATTATTATTATGTTTTTTTATATCTTTATTATGAAATTATTAAATATTTAACATATTATTATTATTGTTATTGTCTTATGCTTTTATTGATACAATCATGTAATATTATTACTACAATTATACACATTTCAAAGAGCAAGAATGACTTTATTATTGTTGATGTTCTTGTTTGAAGGTTATCAAAATCATAGTTATTATAATACTAGCAAATGTCAATTACTAGTTAATACATTTTTATCAAATTTATTGTTATTACTTTTGTTATTATTATTAAGAGTATATAAAGTCGGTTATTGTTATTGTCTTATGCTTTTGTTAATACAATAATGTAATACTGTTATCTCTATGTCACGGGATGTGACCAGAGCAAATACATATATTATTAATAATATTTTAAATCCACCTTCTTAAAAAGATCAAAAATGTCAGTAACTGATTTAATTCGGAGATCAGGCAGTTTTATTTAAGCCTTCTGCAAATTGAGTCGCTTGTTTTATGTTCCCGTTTGTCTTTTTGTGTATATTCTTACACAATGTATGTCTGTTTTTGAATGATCTGCATTGTTATGTATATATTATGTCATGTGCCACCTCTCACCCTTTGTCTAACTTGTAGGCCTACCTAACTCCACTACTCTAACTTGTTCTATAAACCTACCAGTACGTTCTCTTAAAATGTTGTTTTTAAATAATCATGAATTTTTTCAGCTCCTGGTCCATGCTAGTACAGACAATAGGCTCTGAAATTCTAATTAGCTTCTGCTTTATTTTTGGGTACATCCTCGAAACGGTGGCCCTTGTTTTAATTAGCGTTCTTTCAGAAAGGATTTTCTTTTGCTTTAGTTATAGGACCGAACGGGACAATTGTCACCTCTTTAAGTTCCCGTGTGATGTTATGTCTCATTTAAAAAAGTAGTATGTACCCGGAAGTTGAAGAATCTGGTGAATCTCTCTTGACGTGATTAACATGCCTTATAACTTCATGTCAAGTTTCTGGCGTGTATAAATCTCGATTGTGACGATTTAAATGCGCCAATCAAACAAACAGTAACAAGGACACAGAGCTCTGTGTTTTAAGCAAAGCTGTGCGTTTATGGTCGTATTCACAAAGGTACTTTTGTAGCCTACTTCTTTAAGTTAAAGTATGGGCGTTGCATAATATCAAACCCAGCTTTGCCTATCACTTGTGTTAATAAATTCTGCAGCTGTGTGGAGTGGATTTGACTTAAACGTTCAGCTTTCAACGTTACGCAAAGCGAAAGGTAAGTATTTCGTTAGGGAGAGTAGAGAACAGTAGAGTATCTTAGACTTCTTTTTGTTTCAACATTTCAGTTAAAATTGTGACCTCAACCGGTACTGCTTGGATCATTTAAAAATAGGGAATCATATCATTCTCCGCATCATTTTCTCTTTGACTGGCCATCTTGTTCTTCACCTCGAAAGAGTTACCCCTCTTTGCTTTTTGTAGCGAGCAAGTTAATATGTGATTAGATGGTATTGCTTCACCATTTGATCTAATTTTTGTCTGACTTTTACAGACTTCAAATTGTACGAACCTATTTTAGTATGTGTTTGGATGACTGTACAATGTCTAGCGACCTTCGTCACGATAATAATTGATATCTAGTCACAGTCTTCACTATCACAATTAGTCGAGGATCTGGCTAAGATATGTATGCACATAATTTAGGAGAGAATAACCCAACTGTTGTAGGGTAATATGAACCCAAGGAACAACATGGGATGTGTGCCAAAATCTCTATCTATTGTTTCCTTGTATCATTACAAATCATCTTTTGATCGTTTGCCAATTTAAATTAGGGTGCATGGTCAGAAAAACGGTCAAAAGGTCAAAGGGGTGAAATGTAATATTTTACATATCTCGGTGCCCCTCAGGTGCAGATGAGCGATTTAAGTCTTAAACTACTCAGAATACCCATATTTATTTTCAGTCTAACGGAAAAGCTGCACCGGAAACCGTCATTTCGACCTTTGACCCATCATTTGGGTTAATTCATAGCTCAGTAACTGTGCATCATAGAAGGTTAAGCTTTGTCTCAAATTACTCGGAATGCCCAAGTTTATATTCACTCTAATAGAAAAGTTTCCCAAAACAACTCACGAAAGCCCCATTTTGACCTTTAACCAATCATTCTAAATAATTGAGACAAAGCTCATCTGCACCTAATGGTTACCGAGATATGACCATGCACCCCAATTTAAATTTCGCAAACGGTCTTGATACTAATAAACTGCCCCTTCTTACAAAACCATAATACTCGGCATTCTTAATGAAAGTGGCATCTCTAAATGGGGCTTGGACCCACAGTTGTTGTTGGTAATAGCATCTATGAATATGTTTCATTGCATTAGTTGAGGTGCAAGTGGTTCTCTCAAAGTCCATCTTGAGGGCATTGCTATCAAATGCAGCGACACGCAGGTCGTCAAATGTCTCCAGGTCTGTTGATGGTTTGAGGCAGTTGACCAAGAATGTCTCCGCCATCTGTGTTGCACTTTCTGTTATTTGTGGACTCAAAATTCAGGACCAGAGAGGAATTTCCTGATTTGCAGAGAGTGTTGAGGGCTGCAAGTTTATTTGATATCTTGATGGTTGTATCGCACCCAGTCAGCGCATTGAGTGCTGGGAGACCCATTTTGAGCTCGCCTCCCAGTGCTTTACAGATATTATGTAGTGGTAATACTGTTCGTTTCACTCCTGAGTTACGGACGAGCCAGAGCTCTTGGAGGCCAAGATCTCTCCAATTGACTGTGAAGTGGTATAACAGGCATACAAAAACATCTGTGTCACCATCTGCGTCAAAGATGTAGGGACTGACCGGTGACTTAAAATGTCCTGCACATGGAATGTCATCCTGTCATCAGCTTCCTCATGTGTTCAGTTGAGTTGATGTAATGGAGAAGCACATCCAGCTGACAGCATCCATGACTGTGGTGATATACCAATGTATAGCGGTTTGAGGCCATGGTAATGGATGGTGAGCCACTCAACATAAAATACCTGGAAAGCAGTTTTGCTGATGGAAGACGACTAAAAGTTATCTAATACCACTGGAACATTTAAGTTCGGTGATATCACATCAAGGACAACCATTTCTTTTGACTTTCATCTTCTCTCTCTCTCTCTCCATTCTTGATACTGTCCTCTCTGAAAGTGTCGAAAACAATGTGGATCTCATCACAGTTGAGCCCAGCTTTGGGGACTGTAGATGTCAAGGCAATAGCGGAGTCATGGAATGTCTTGACGGGTGGATACAGTTTCTATAAGGGGGCTTTTCTCACCCATGCCATAAAATCGATAACTGTGGCATGGGTTTGCGGGGAGGTTTCTGGCCCTCTTTTGTCGATCAGTGGGCAAAAATTTAGCAGCTCAGTCCAAAGTTGGGATTTGGCAATTGGTCAACCTTTTTACCCCCCTCCCCATATTAAATTTAAATAAGATGTGAAAACTTACCACTTTACATGACTCGCACTGACAAACCGCACTGTGGTATATAATAATAGTCTGAGCTTAAAATCATAAATTGTACGGAAGCGCATAGTGGCATTTTGTATATCATGAATATGCCTGATATTAATAGGAAATTGCTGTATTTCAGGCTTTTCGCCCTGGACAGAGATTTTGGCACACATCCCATGTTGTTCCTTGGGTTCATATTACCCTATAACTGTTGAGTTATCCTCTCCTAAATTATGTGCATACATATCTTAGCCAGGTCCTAGACTAAAAAACGTTACCGTATCTCGTCCGCATTTTTTATTCCTTACAGCGATGTGCTGAATAATATCCTGCTGAAATGCGACAGAGATACTTGTATTGTTTTTCATAACTGACATGAATAAAAGTTCACCCAAGTTTGCACTTTTTATAAATCTCTTTTATTGTTAATAGACTTGTCACAAATAAATATTTTGTTGAATTTGTGTTCACAGATACGGAAATTTTATGGCGTGTGTGACAAAACTTACTTGATGGTATGATTTAAACTCACTTGCATGCTACCGTGTTGACCTGGCTTATGTTGGATCGTTAATAAAACATGTTATATCCACAACTTGGTGACAAATCCATTTTTTTATTTCGTTAGGAAATAAACACGTACCATGAGAGCAAAAGAACAACTAACGATGAGACAGTTAGTTGGCGTGGACTGCCGCGATGGACCCAGGCAACGGTTATTTAAAATCTAAGGCTTCTTACACATTTAAATATCAATATAAAATATCGACTCATCTAAATAACATACACCCTTTCAATGCAACGCCACACAAAAAGTCCAGTCCTTCGTGTAAGAAAATTTGAAAGCTGGTTAGTGAGATTACCTGGAAAAAAAATCAATGAAAGTGAATGAATAAATGAGAATGAACAAAGGAATAGACGAGTGGATATATTACAAAGAGCAGAAGTGGTTACATTTAACAATACATGTAATAAACAATATGACTTTGTGACACACAAGTACATATGAATGAAAATTAATATACTGGTTATAATATTGTCAGTTTGTGTTTCAACAGAGAGATTTCGAGGACGCCACCCGTGAACCTCGCGGCTATTTACTCATAGACTTGAAACAAACCATCCCAGGCCATCTTTGTATTTGCATGGCGGCTATACCTGGTGACATCCAGTACGTGTACATTCGCAAAGTATAAAACCCTGCAGAGCACACCACGCAGACCAGTTGACGTGTGATCCCCGTTCGTACATTATCAGCGCAAAGCCCCACCCGACAAAGTGGAAGTGACCACCGTCAGGAGTTCCGCCTGCGACCGTACAAACCACAACTCCGATTTCTCGCCAACAAAGCCGGGAGCCTTAAACGCAAACAAGCCGTTATGCAACGAGGTCTTACCAGCTCCACCGCTAACGCTGTTAGCAGTCTGCACGCCAGCGCATCACCCGCGAGCGCCCCGCACCGCATCGCACGTTTGAACTCCTGGGCGGATACTAGGCCTGCCCTACCAGCATGGCCGATGCGTTGAACTCCCTGGTTCACACCGATACTCGATCCACCGCCCGAGGTCTACGGGGCGCCATACTCTTCAACTTCGACGACCTGCGTCAAGTCTTCCAGATCATGTTTAACAAAATAAGTCCAGGCCCGGTTCAGCCCACGACTACAGAAATTGTTGGGGCTGGCGTAGGGTGGTAGGTTGAGCTGGAGCGAAGGGGGATGGGGTGGACAACGGATGCTCTGTACGTGCACTGCAATTTCGTCCAACCCGGCGTGGTGGGCAATAACTTAGCTCCTCTGTTGCGGATGGTGAGTACCGATCGGCGAAACAACGGAGTGCAAGTCAGTTGGGAAATTCGACATGTCCCCAAAAAATTGAAATTGATAAAAGAGACGACTATATTCGTCCGGTGCCATTCTGGCGTGAGAAGGAGATCGCGACACTACACTTTCGACGGAAACGTTCTGTCCATTTCACGTTACACGATGAATTAATGCACAATAGCAAACATTGAAAACACTTGAAAGTCTTCCAGTGTGCTTATCAACAGCGGCGGCATGGTTTGGGGGAACATGCTGAGAAGCATCATCACCAGTTCCTCACCATGTGTTCCTCCACGCCAAGCCCCTCACATCGCGCAATAAAAGGGAGTCCGACACGTCCGGAAAGAGTCGAGTGTGAAACCCATCACCTCAACGCATCCCGCCGATATCTTCAGCAAAAACAATGCTTTTTGTCCATCCACAGTCCTGCAACAATGCGCCATGCCACTCACCCAAAGCAGTGTGATCATTGGGAGTTGTGAAACCTATAGCCCCATTGCGAGCATAAGCGACTGCCGTCCAATCGAATTCCTCATCACCAACGCTGACCCGGACACGTACTTGGATTTAGCAGACGCCTTTTTGTACGTCAAAGTTGTAAAAGCGGAAGCTATCGATTTACCGGAGACCGACCAGCTAGCCCCCATGAACCTCTAGCGTCACAGCCTCTGGTAACATTTGGATGTCAGTCTGATCGATGAATTGGTGAGTGCCTCGTCCAACATGTTCCCGTACCGCGCTTACATCAAAACCCTACTGTCTTACGGATGGAAGGCCAAATCTACCCAAATATGTACCGCCCTCTGGGCCAAAATAATGCCGGAAAATTCAACGAGCAAAACGAGAACAAAGGATTTATTCGCCGCCTACAGCTCACCGCCAAAAGTACATCAGTGCGTATATTGGGTCACCTGCATACTGACATCGGCTTACAAGATCGTTATCTCATCCACCACGTCACCGTGTGACTGAGATTTACGCGAGCAAAATATACCTTTGCTTTACTGAGCAGTCAAGAGCAACCCGGTTTTAAAATCGTGCTGCAGGACGTTCAGATCCATGTTCGCAAAGTCCAAGTCAGCCCACCCTTGCAACTCGCGCATGTCAAGCGTTGGAGAAAGCTTCGGCCACGTACCCGATTCGGTGTGTGCTGGCGAAGTATTTGTCGTACCCAAAGGGCAAACCGCTGTCCACGAACAAAATTTTTTCTTCCCGGGTGTGTTACCGAAACGACTTCTCCTGCGCATGGTCGGTACTTATGCGGAAAAGCCGTTTCACATCAGACTCTACGACTTAGACAACGGTTAAGCCATGTTCTGTTTTGACCATCCTCCAAACTTACACAACGACGATCAGTTTAAAGCCGGTTCAAAAAGAAGATTTGCGCGTAGAAAGGACGGTTGCCAAATCCCTCACCAAGACGATGAACGGAATTTGTTATGCAGAATTCGACAACGTGATTGAAATGGAATACGCAATGGTTACAACCTGACACTACGGCCATGTGTGGTCAGTATTGTGTGTTTTATGTCTTACACCAGGTTGGGGGTTGTACCCCTCTCTTAAATCGTGTCTCAGTTCGAAGGTGCACGGATCCAAAACGATATGATGGTGTATGACTTTATCAGCAGCCATTTTTTGATCGATGTCTCGTTTTGGAATGAGGCACTGAAGTGACATTGGCAGCTGGGACATTTTCTTGTGTTTTTTCTTCTTCTACGATGGCGTTCGTGTTCTTGTGTTTGTTCAATGTAAGCTTGTGTGCGTGTGTGCATGTGTGTGTGTGTGCGTGCGTTTGTGCGTGCGTGTGTGCGTGTGTGTGTGTGTTCGACTAAGGCGTACCCCGTGAAAATGGCGTCGAATAAGGCGTACCCCGTGAAAATGGCGAGCCTGTACATTTTCCGCTTTCAAATAGTCTTTGAAATAATGGTGAGCTCGGGTGTCGCAGTCTCTAGGTGGAGCCCCGTCCGGATGGTTGGCTAGGCAACGAAAGAAACACATGTTGTCTTGGTACGGGCTGTGTGATCCTGTCACTAAAGCATACAGCCTTTGTTGGCGAGAAGAAAATCAGGGAATGTGGTGTTGGTGGTTCTTATCATGGGGTCGCAGAGGTTGATGACTTGGTCGACGTATCACTTTGCGTCTGGGCATTAAAGTCGAATCAATTTCATCTGGTCGTTGTCGGTGTAGGTCGGTTGTATTTGTAAATGGGCGTTCAGTATGGCTGTATTTTGAATTAAATGGGACATGGGTTCCCTTCATTAATCTTTTCACTAAAGAGTGACCCCCCATTTCCATTAGGAAAAATTATATCTGCTGATAAGGCAGACCTCGCTGTGTTAACTGCAGTATGGCTTAACCCAGAATTAGCAAGGTCAACCATCAAATAAAATTAAAATAAAATTGCCTTATTTAAAGGGGGTGAAACTGGGTCAATTCTTGTAGATTAGTAGAGAATGTTATCTTTTTATCGAGATACTGTTTTTTAATCTCCGGTCCCCATGATGACATAATGTATTTTCCAGGCTCTGAAAGCCCTGTGTTTAAGATGGGTTCCCCGCGAAGATGTAGACAATCAACGTCATTTTAAGATAAGATATGATAAGATAAGATAAGAAACTTTATTTAACGTCGGGTGACAAAAATACAACATTAGCTCAATAGAGCTGTTTATGCCGACACATGGAAACACATAAAACATAAAAAAACAATGTATAACTTAGTACACAAAATAAAACATTTTTTTTGAAATAATTGCACAGTATTTAAATACAAGTTAAGACACAAACATTGAAAATTCATTCCATATATTAATATGATAAAAATTCGCTAGTTCTACTGTGAGCCTCTGAAGCTCAGTCGGTTAGAGCGTTGGCCCTGCTAGCCAGAGACCCGAGTTCGAATCCCGGTGGAGGCAAGCAAAATTTTCTTTCCCTACATTTATACAAAAATATATGTACATACATTCACAAACACACACACACACACACATAAATATGATATTTAAAACACCTTTATATCAAATCTAATATATAAACAAATAAATTACACATCTTATTTTTGTTTTATCACAGTCAAAGATTATTAAAAGTTGAGTTTTTTTTAGATAAAATCTTCAGTTGTTTACATGCTGTACATGAACAAGTTTCCCCGTCCCATTTGGAAAGTAATGTATTGAATTCATCAGGACTTGT
>JAVFBZ010187252.1:0-14844 GCA_032466195.1 Katharina tunicata
ATTTATTTTCGTACGCATGATTTCTTTTTGAGTTTAAGCGCTCATAATAGGGGACACATAATCATTTGTCCTTTCTTTCTTATCGGATAAAGACAGGGCTCAAGCACTCTATTACAGAATGTCGCCTCACCACAGCCTTGCATTATCTAGACTTGTGTGGCCATCTTTCGGAATATTGATTCCGTTTATATTTCATTTAATGGTAAGTGATGTTTTCTGAATCTGATGTATGCAAAAGAGGGTTGCTTCGTGGCAGATTTCCATTTTGGTCTCTTTTTTTCTGTTGCTCACATCAAATGGTTCACGTTTTGTGAGCAATCCCAATAAGCAATAATAGAATCACTATATCGAGTAATTAAATAACTCATTAACGGCCATCGCGTAAATTTAACGAATTATATCTAACAAATCCTAGAAATTGACGACGCCATCCCCACCAAAAAAAGTTGTGCGGCTATTTATAGTGTCATTAAGTTGCTTGAAAAGCGAATAGCCAGTAAAAGCTACTAACCGCCAAATGAATTGTTTAATATAGCCAATTTATGTATTGGCAATGTCGTGCTTGGATGCATGTTGTGTTATGTCCATTTCCTTTACCTACAATTCCGTATTATAACTGTGGGGAATTATTGTTTCCCGTATGTGATTACGTACACATCAGCTTACCCAAAATATATGTAGTCCTTCAACATCCAGCCGGGGAGCAGCAAATGGAAATAAAAACACACACAAAAAGTTACCACCTACACAGTACGTTTAGTTTAAAAGTAGACCTAAATTGATACGTATGTATAGTCATAAGTAGAGATATCCATTCATTTTGTTCATATACTTAGATTTGCGTCTGTATAAATATACAAAAACATACCTATAATATTTGTTTTATGAAAAAGCAGTTAGCAAGATTTATTGGATTCTCTGTCACGTGTTTGTGCCGTTTGCTATTCTAAATGATGTACAAACGATCGTATAAGTGGTGTGTAATCTCTTTCCCTCAAAGAAAACATAAACGAAGTCAACCTTAACCTTTTACAATTAGGCATAGTGCATTTGAACCATTACTTCTGTTCTTTGCCGGCTTCATAATACTTGCCTCTTGATGTACTCCACAGTGCTCGTTGGATCCTATATCAGTCCACATCTGATGTTCTTATCTGACCAATACATTAGATTCCACACGCATATGATGAACTTGAATAAAATACCAATTGACGTGGATGTGGCTATCTTGCACGGTATAAATGTGTTGTAACAGAGTTTGGTATATGTTAACTGTGGAAGTTAAGTATATATAACATGAGAAATACAGTCTAAACAAATACCTTTAAAGGTGCCATGGAGAATATAATGTGTGCGCCATTTATATCATTTATGATAGAAAGTTACTATAATGTAATACCGTCTGGATGTGGTTCTGACTTTTTCAAGGAATAAAACGGCAATCATAGACTCTATTTTGTAATTCGGTTCAGTTTTTCTGTTCATTCTACAACCGTTTTAGCCGTTTTGCTCTAGTGAAACTTAGACATTGTCCCTAGGCTACAGGCCAAGCAGGTCTACAGTTATCAAACACTATGTTATGCTTTCCTAATTATTTAATTTTCAAAGCGATGTTTCGGTACAGACACTTATATGGTTATCAAGCACAACGGGACTTTTATCTAAACAGAAACGTCGTTTAATAAAATAAAGGAATTTGGAATCCATAACAAATTGCTTGAAAAATGTACTATTATCTCAACCAAATCGTCCGTTGAAAAGTAAAAGAATTTGGAATCCATACAATGCTTATCTTGTATACATGTATTCTTAGCATTTAGCCTTATCAAATGCACAAAGACAGAAATGAAGCATTTCCACTAACTTCAATTTATTCTTTTTCTTCTCTCTGTGCTATATATTTACTGTTTGTTTATATTTACGCCTTGTGTTTATAATCAGTTGCCGGTCGTTTTAGTGTCGGAGTTGTTTCTTGTCAAGTTGCAGGTCGTTTTAGGTTTACTTTTTTCAGGGTAATTTAATTGGATTTGAGTGATATTAGACAAAAATTTCTTGACCTACAAAAGAAGATCAAATTTACAGTTAGGGTGGCTAAGGGATAGTATAGAACAATTTGGTTTGATTTAGTGAGTGGTAAGAATTCAATAACCCGTATGTGAAGCGTTTTGCAATTCAACGTTCCTATCGATAACAGTACAGGACATACATTTGATAAATACCAGCACTTGTGGTAAAAATGAAAATAAATGAAAATAGCGTTACAATGTGTTTACATACTTAATGTTGGTGACATATTTAATTATGATCACTGCCAAGTGTGAAAACAAACGTTTCTTTCAACATATTGACCCTACCTTTAATTCGTGTGGGGATACAAGTACAAAACGCCCACACATACGTATATTTAAAAGAAGTCAGAAGAACCAATACTGATTTACTTACCTATAACAATCCTAATGTTTGCAACATCATTAAGTGATATGCATTACGATAGTTAAGCAAGACCACGTTGGTGTTCTTTTGGGTGTTACTCAATAAATACAAATAACAATTGTTGATATCCAATTCATGCCTGTGATCAGTATCCCGCACACACACGTAATTTTACCATCCACAGCCCTTGATTATCGTTATCATTTGCGCCATGATCGTGGCAATGGGTGTTCACATCATTATACGGGAAACTGTAGCCACGGTTAAACGACCAGAAATTGGTGGGTCTTAGCCGGCTCTGATCCGGATCAGATTGGTGTTGGCGTTTACACCGGCAGAAATAGGTCGATTAAATCTGATCCGGATCAGAATAGGCCGCCTTTTTTGACCCATCAATTTTGATAGGTAAACAATAATCTGCATCAGTTAAGTTTACCTCAATGTGGCGTTCTTGGAATGAAGTGACGTTTTCTCGGAATATCGTTGCTTTTTTCCAATGTAAAGTTGCTCGCTCAATCTAGCTGGCAGTGTGCCAGCATTCCCTCGACGCTTGCTAGCAGGGCTGTCAAAAGTGTCGTGTAAGAGCAAACCGTCATTAATTGGTGAACAAAAAAAAAAGCCAGCTCTGCATGATGCAGATCAAATCCGGCTCAGTTTAGTTCACCTTTTCGATGCCCATGTAACCGCAGCTTGTGTCAGTGTTTTTTATTTTTTTTTATTTTATGTTGTTAATGGATAGGTTGTTACAATCTGTCTGAGCACATGTAATGCATGATGATGACAGGTCTCAAATAACATATCTCGTCTAAATCGGGGGAAATACAGAATTTCCGCTTTCAGGAAAGCTTCAGTGATTGCGCTTTTTAAGAAATTTTCAAATTAAATTGGGCCTCTTTTTCCTATTCTTCATATCACTTTGTTCTGAAAAAATTTTTTCTGGTCGATTACATTGCTCTAACAGTTTTTGTGAGAGCAGATGTAGTTGTAGGATCATGTTGTGTAATGTGAAGTAGAATGCTTTAAGGTCTCTTAGCTGCGTGGATCAATGTATAACATTTATTCTGCAACAGCTTTCTCCTTTATTGGTAAAATTTCCCGGCGAATTTAATCGACGTTCGTTCAGAATCGAATTACCTGTAACATCTTGAGTTTATTCTGGCTGTAAAATGTATTATTTATTTCGTGTATTAACAAAATGAAGGTAAAGACCACTTCCTTACCTATGGACGTGCTATCAGAAAGCTCCCTGTAAAGTATTTTTAAAAATAGAACAATTTCGTTGTTAAGTTAAGGTATAACTAAGTATCTGCACGAAACACATGGAAGCCAATGCATTTTAGCAATTACTTTACAGCTGTCAAATGTTACTCCATCTGGTGCATATATGCGCATAGATTTCAAATTTTCTAAAAGTAAGGATGTAGTATATAGAACAATTCAAGCTGACATGTTGGCCAAATCGTCCAAATACGTCAAAAAATTTAAAAAAACAAAACATTTAACGTATTGGTGACATGTCTAAAATTTAGGTTTCGCTTATTGTAGAAATTAACAACATAAACACATTGATACATGAATACTAGTATACACAGAGAAACAAATCATATTTGTGAATATCATCACATGAATGCCAGTTGCAGTACGGCTTGGTCCACATACATACATAATATAAACATTATAACAATTTAACAATATTATCCACATCTTGACCGGGATTTTATATCTCACGGAACAACATGTTCACGTCGAAATCATCCACATTGTTTACGGCATGATATTTACAACTGTCTGCTTCAATAGACCAATGATAACTTATATAAATTTATACTGCCGTTTGTGAACAGCCTGTATGTTTTATTTATATTATTTTAATTAAATTATAGCTTCGCAAAGGGTCCCTGAACATTTGTAATGTAGAACAATGACACAGGCTACTAGAACGCCACTACACTATTTCCAGGGAAATTGGCCATTTCCGCTGACAGGAAAGCTTCAGTAATTGCACTTTAGATATATTTTTAAACCAAACAAGAAGTCTGAATCGAAAACGTTCTTTATACTATCCTCCATATCAATTCGTTCAGATAACACTTTTTGCAATGGATTACGTATGTCTAACAGTTTTCACAGCAGATGTGGTTCCAAGCATATGTGTATTTATAGGAAGGTGCACGGTTTAAATACATTTAGCTGGCTGGATCAATTCTCTCAGCAGACTGGATCAATTTGGTGTGTTTTTGTCGGCAACTTCCTTCCTTGGTATCTTTTTTAAATCAATCGACGTACGAAGAAAAATCAAAATATCACATCCGCATTTTAGCTCTTTCTGTGAGATTGTAATATACACATGGAAAAAGTTATCTGCCACCAGATATAAGCACACATTAATTAAATGTATGCAACGTTTTGACTACAAAGAACCGAATACATGATTTTGATTGACAGAACACAGGCTGATACATATGTTAAAGCCAATTTATCCGTGACTTACAAACCAGCCAGTAATGTAGAGTAAATCAACCAGTATTGTATAAATAACCAGTAGTGTAGAAATGTGTTCTACCAGTAGTGTAGAATAAAATGAACCAGATGTGTAGGAAAAAACGTCATGCCGGTAATGTAGAATAAGAAGTCAACCAGTAATGTAGAATATTCTCCTTCCCATGAATCAGTCCGTGTTTATGTCGACAACGGCTCGGTTAACTCTAGAGCGATTACTTTAAACAAAATATGAATTTTCTTATTGTAAACAGATTAACAAAAATAAAAAATAACGCCAATTTTAACCCGACACTTTGGATAACTTTATATTGTTTTATTGTGTTGTGTGTGTGTGTGTTAAATCGAGATAAGATAAATTGTTGGCTGTTCCTTTCAAGTGTCATGTTATCCGTTGATGTATAGGTAAGGTTCGCGTTTAAGGTTTAACTCGATAGCTGCTCAACAGACGAAATTACATTGTGAGTGATAGTTCTAACATACACAATACTGCTGTGGACTGTATGAATTTTATTCCTGTACACGGACAACATCAACCGTCGGCCAATCAGGAGATTTACGTACAATGGGCCAAATAAATGTCCAAGCTCGTACATCATCATATCAGTAAAATAGCCAAAAGTTGACCCATAAAAAAACGGAGTGATAGATGCAGATATAAATTTGGTCAATCAATTTACATGTAATATATGACAAAAGAGACTTATTTAGTTAAAACAATTCATTTATAAAATTCATACATTTATACATTTAATATATTCAATTCTTAAAGAATTCATTTAATTTTAAATAATTTAAAAAAAATCGTAAATCCTTATTACATACAATTGCATGTACAATGTAGAATAGAATATAAGTGATCCATGTGAAACAGCAAACATACATAATTTGGACAAGACCACCCTTTATATAAACATTCTTACGCCAATTCTTTTCATCATTTCCTGCCTTCGACAGACCAAGAACAATTATATTTCCCAAAACTATTACCACCCTGTTTCGTTTCTAAAATAATCCCGGAATACCATTATACGGATATTAAATCATTTCATTGTCTTATGCATACACTCAAAACACCGACAATTATACAAATACAAAGTGGCAAACCATTTTTGACAAAGTAGTGTATCAGTTATGTTAGGGAACGAAAAAGAACAACAGCTTGGAAAAGTTTGAAATAGGCAAGACTAATTTCAAATTGATAACAACTAATTGAATTTTTGGGGCACAACGTTTTAACTTCATTTCAGGGATCGTTTTCAAGTGATAATTTTCAACAAAATACATAAACATGTGATGAGAAACAAGTGCCAAGTAGTAAAAACATATTCAACATAAGACCACATTACCCCGAAAACAACCCCTTAAATAGTATTTATAGTAGGAAAATGCTGATTACAATGTCCGTTACGATTGGTAAAACACACCACAGCATCATGGTGTTTTACAGAAGATAAAGTTATGCCGTAAATATTATTGTAAATATGTAATTCTTTCTTCCGGCAGAGCCTTTGAAAATCCGTCTAGTGCCTCATCCGAAGAATATTTTTAGGGATATAAATAGGGATACATAAGTACTTTTCCTTTCTGAGCTGATAAAGACAGGGCTCATGCACTCTATTACAGGAGGTCGTTGCATCAAAGCCTTGCATTATGTACACTTTTGTGGCCATCATTCGAAATATTGATTCCGTTTATATTTCACCTAATGATTAGTGATGTTTTCTGAATCTGGTGTATGCAAAAGAGGGTTGCTTCGTGGCAAATTTGCATTTGGTTCCTTTTTTGTTGTTGTTGCTCGCATCAAATGATTCTCGTTTTATACACAATACCAATAACCAATAATATAATCACTATATCGAGTAAATAAAGACCTCATTATCGACAAGTGCGTAAATTTAACAAATGTTAAAAAATTCTTAAAATTGAGGACTCCATCTCCACCCCAAAAACGTATCTCGGCCATTTCTAGTCTCATCAAAATGCTCGAAAAGTAAAAAGTCAGTAAAAGATACCAACCAACAAATATATTGTTTAATATAGCCAAGTTATGTTTTGTCAATGTCGTGCTTGAATGTATGTTGTTTTACGTCGATTTCATTTGCCTGAAGAATATAAGGGAAGTTTTCCGGTGGCCGGAGTTCGCAGGGTGGTTTTTACGAGGTCTCTTCTCGGTTTTCCGTCTTACACCGGCAACGCAAATTAGTAAGATAAGTAAGTCTTGATATAGGTGAAATACTCTTGAGCACGACGTTCAACACCAATCAAACAAACAAAAAAACAAACAAACATTTGCCTGAAATTCCCTATATAACTGTGGAGCCTTGTGGTTAAGTAACATAAAACTTACTTTAAAATAACATAAGCACTAAAAATTAGGGTTTTACAACAAATTCTGATTGCCTTGATTTTAACCAGCTTTGGAGTTTGGCATAAACTAAAACAATTACATGGACATAACAAATATTAAGTTGGTTCAAGGCTAGTAATAGCCAGGAGAAATCATGCAATACTTCATGCCTTACTGCGTAAGGAGGGCTGGCCATTTTTCCTCACATGCCTCAAGTAAAGCTTTTGATCTCGCCGGGTTCTTGACCTTATATGGAATGAGTTAAGATTTTGAATAGTGGATGGAGGCGGGGCTCATCAACGTTTGACTTGGTGTAGCGTCGGTACATCTTAAGGTGGCTCAGTTATGACAGCTGATTGACACATCCACATAATAATATTCAGACAGAGAAATCAGTTTTTAGGTTTTTTAGTTATTATAAAACTCTCCTTCAACCTACAAATGTGATGTTTGAATTATTGGACAGCCTCTAACTTGTACGAAAAATATCAAATTTTCATGAGATTATGTGATAGTGCAAAATTTAGAACGTTTGAGTTTGTATGTTACTTTAAAGGATAGCTTGTTAAAATCTGTATGGGCACATATAATGCATGATGATGACACAGGCCTCAAATAACATCTCTCGTCTAATTCAGGGGAAACAGTGAATTACCGCTTTCAGGAAAGCTTCAGTGATTGCACTTTTAAAGAAATTTTCAAACTAAATTGGACCTCTTTTTCCTATTCTTCATATCACTTTGTTAGGAAAACATTGTTTGTGGTCGATTACATTGCTCTAACAGTTTTTGTGAGAGCAGATGTAGTTGTAGGATCATGTTGTGTAATGTGAAGTAGAATGCTTCAAGGTCTTTTAGCTGCGTGAATCAATGTAGTACGTTTATTCTGCGACAGCTTTCTTCTTTGTTGTACCCAGCTCTCTTGGTAAAACCTCCTCGCGAGTTTAATCGACATTCGTTCAGAACTGAATTACCTATAATATCTTCAGTTTATCCTTGCTGTAAAATGTATTATTTATTTCGTCGACGAACAAAATGAAGATAATGACAGTTTCCTTATCTATGGACGTGCTATCAGGAAGCTCTCTGTAAAGTATATTAAAAAATAGAACAATTTTGTTAATTAAAAAAGAATTTTTCAGGAAAGTTAAAGTGTACTCAATATCTGCATGAAACACCTGGAAGCCAATGTATTTGAGCAATTACTCTACAGCTATAAAATGTTACTACATCTGGTGCATATATGCGCATAGATTTCAAAATTTGTAAAAGTTTAGATGTAGTATATAGAACAATTTAAGCTGACATGTTGGTCAGTAATACGTCACAAAATTATAACATATTGATGACACGTCTAAAATTGAGGTTTTGTTTAATGTACACATAAACAACATAAACACATTGATAAATGAATACTAGTATACAAAGAAACAAATCATATTGGTGAATATCATCACATGGAATGAGAGTTACTACGGAAAATGGAGTAGGCCTATATACTTGCACGGCTTGGTCAACATAGATGCATGTAAATAATTTAAACATTATAACATTTTAACAATATTATCCACATCTTGACTGGGATGATTATGATAAATCCTATAACTTTTATATCTCACGGAACCACATATTCACGTCGTAATCATCCATATTGTTAAAGGCATGATATTTACAATTGTCTGCTTCAATACACCAATGATAACTTATATAATTTTATACTGCCGTTCGTGAATAGCCTGTACGTTTTATTAATATTATTTTAATTAAATGATAGCTTCGCAAAGGGTCCCTGAACATTTGTAATGTAGAATGATGACACATGCTACTAGAACGCCACTACACTATTTCCAGGGAAATTGTCCATTTCCGCTAACAGGAAAGCTTCAGTAATTGCACTTTAGATATATTTTTAAACCAAACAATCGGCGTGAATCGAAAACGTTCTTTTTTGTATACCCCGTATCGATTCGTTCAGATAACACTTTTTTCCAATGGATTACGCATGTCTAACAGTTTTCACAGCAGATGTGGTTCCAAGCATATGTGTATTTATAGGAAGGTGCACGGTTTAAATACATTTAGCTGACTGAATCAATTCTCTCAGCAGAATGGATCAATTTAGTGTGTTTTTGTCGACAACTTCATTCCTTGATATATTTTTTTTAAACCAATCGACGTACACGGAAAATCAAAATTTCAAATCCGCATTTTAGCTCTTTCTGTGAAATTGTAATAGACAAATCATTTTTGGCCAAGTATTTTACCAATAATTGTTATTTTAGGGAAAGAAAAAGAACAGCAGGTTAAATACAATTTAAATGGGAAAGACAAATTGCATATGGATAACAAAGTCTTTATTTTTTGGACACAACGATTCAACCTCATTTCAGAGATCGTTTTCAAGTGATTATTTTCAACAAAACGCATGGATTTGTAAACATGTGATGAGTAGCAAGTGTCCAGTAGTAAAAACAATTCAAGAGTTGAGTGATTTTGACAAATGGATGGATGGGTTCTGTTACTGTTAAATTCAGTTTGGAAATTTATTATTTGATCGTTGGTATTGCAGAGGTACAAGTATTTTTCCCGATTATTTGGTGGGTCTTATGTTCTTATATGGATGTCCTTCTGTAGCTAGACGTTTCATGTTGTCCCACGTTATTGTATGATATTTTTTTCTGAATATGTTCAGAGATAGCTGATTATTTTGTATATTACACCTTTGGGTTTTGAGTTTTATCGGAATGATTGTCGAGAACAGCCATTGTTTGGTAAATTGGTGTCCATCTTTCTGTGATTACCAGACTTCGATTTAAACATCAAGTAACCACTGATCTGAAGGATCGCCACGACCTGTCAGACCAAAAGTGACATTCCAATAGCTAAATACCACTACGGGAGAGCTTGATATCGCATCAGGAGACCATTTAAACGTCCACTACTAGCTTTTCTGGAATCAGTTCATTCGTTTGGCTAAAACGGCTCGGCATACACGCTAAGGATCATCCACGAGAAGATCACATTCCGTTTTGTCTAGCATGATTACAAGCACGGCCTCGTGACTTAGCCAAAAATATCAGAATTACACACTCGACCTCAGTTCGAAGAACATGCCCTACTGACGAGCCCAAATATGCCATGGCAATGCCAGTGTCTACAGTTCCCATATGACAGAGAATTTCTTGTGGAGTACCGTCTTGTCATCCTGCCTTTGGAAGGCAAAAACCCTGACTTGGATACCATATAATCCAACATATTGGATATTTTGGGTAGGACGATAACGCTCCCAGTCCAAGTTGCAATAAGAGGATCTCTCACATGAAATGAAGACGTGCATGTAGGTGGATGCTATCATCCGTGCACCAGGAGTCTGCCCCTGATACTGACTCTTTCAATGCCATTAAGTTGTTGACATACTTTACCCGAATGGCCATTATCCAAAATCGACACTTGGGATGCAATAACCGAGCGTACGCCGTTGTCAACTACACGAGTCAACATCCAATCCACAATTTGCCCAAAATCCTCCCATCAGTTTGTACGCAACGGAATATAATCACACGAGACTTTGCCGATTGGTAACAACAGCGTTTGCTCAGAATGATATTTCTCGACTTCACTAAGCAATCCAGACTAAGCGGTTACACGAAATATACGGGGATGTTGGCGGTATCTTACAAAATGGGATATTCTGATATATTGGAGGGTATCTTCGAGCATGTCCCGACGCCATATGATAAACATAAAATAAACAAATGGGTGACAACACCGTCCCGCTGCAGGTAAACATTAACATTTAACGAAATAAAGCACTACTCGAACCCATGCAAACAATCGGAGGACACCTTTACTGTGACCTACATTAGTTTAACAGTTTTGTGTTTTTTTGGCGTAATACAATTTTATTTAAATGTTATATTTGCCCCAGAATGACAAAAAGCCTTTCTTCAATCCATAACACACTATAAGCTATGTGTTTTTAATATTAAAAGTGTAGAACCACCACATCTCCAGAGACTTTCGGCAATGTCGACTGACAAAGCCTTCCGATATAACTTGACAAATTGAAATCTAGTGTTAGGCCTTCTTCTGATAACCTTCTGTTATAGGCTGCGAGATTCACCTATTTTCAAATTGTTTATCACAAGTAAACTATATTAGAATGTCTAAGTGCATATATGATGTAAATGCTGATCCTTCGAAAAGAAATAAATGTGAAAATCCCATTATGTTAACATAAAGAAAATTGTAAAAGAAAAAAACAATATGTATGCTGGTTTGAGGCGTTTTGCCTGTTTTTAAAAGATTAACGCTTGTCAACTGTCTATATTTGAAAGAAAATTGCACATTAAATGTTACTACAACATAGAAAGAATAAATGTCACCACAAACATAACATATAGTAAATATAGGTATTATTACATAACGCTATTAAACTAAATGTTACATATCACGAGGTCTGGTGAGAACTGTGTTGTATTGGTGACAAATTTTGGCAGCGCATGAAGACATTCGCAGAGTAAATCTAGTTCAGTTGATACATTAATAACTTAATTCAGCTGACAAACAGCACTCTTTTCAGCTTTATGAACTAGTACTTAATAGAATAGCGGAACACCACTTTATTACGGTGGCATACGAATCATATTTATTTAACAGCTAGATGCAAGTCAATGACAGAAAAAAAACATTATAAAACGATTAAGCGGTAAGCAATTTTTTGGCACCGTTCTTCTTGAACTGAATCGGGATTCAAGTCAAAATCTCGACAATCCGTGATTTTAACTGATGGCTGCTTGTTATCAGCTGGCGAGGCACATACCTATGCTGATGTTTCGCTTTCACATTTTGTTTCTTTCTCAAAACATCAAAACACGTGGGAATGTTGAAATTAACCTTCTTTGCTATCCACAAAAACACACATGAAAACGACATTATACAGGTAAAAGCAACTAACAAATCAACAACAGGTCAGTTATATCGCTCATTGCGGCAATCCGCTACTCGAGATTCCAGGTAGATGCCGATAACACGATAATTGTATTGGAATATCGCGTTTTCGACGGTCGCTATGAGCTACCTTGATTAACTTCTTGCTTATTTCACACTGCGTTTTGATATGGTTAAATTGAATGCTACAAACTATCGCGTGACTTGTCGAGTGCTCAAATCACAAGTTTGGCTTTCTGGTCAGTTCTGGATAACACGACCGTCAAAGGACTGTAAAATTGCGCCAATGATAAAGTCAGCCACATTTATTATAGACGGGAGATAAGCATGTGACGTGAATACCTAACGTGATTGGCTGGTTGAAAGGGCCAAGAACGTCTCTCGAAAGTAAGAAACCTTATGTCAATTAAGATATTGCGGAAAAAGCCGCGGCTAGTTTCAACAGATCGTAGAACGTTGAACGTAGAACATGCCCGGCTATGTTGATTAATGGCAACTAGTTGACATTATTATACACACAAGAGACGCAGATGCGCTCATGTCACATTCAACGCTGCGACCTACTATTTGCCATTCAGGTGGAACTGATTGGAACAAGTTTTAGCATAACGTCGATGCGAGATAAGCTAGGCCTCAGGAGTTGTTCGCCAAAACATTTACGGCTTAATAATTAGAATTGCAATTAATTTCATCAAACCCTAGAACGCAAATCAAACTATGTGGGATTTAAATTGATGTGGTATTTATTGGTAAAAATGTTCATAGATGAGAGATTATAAATACATGTTATCACACCGAACGGAGTTTGGTTTAGAATTTATCTAGTTCAACAACATCGTATCATACCTTTCAGCATTATATTTATATAGTGTAACATGGGAATCACTTAAGTTTTGAGGTTGTTCAGCTGCCCACTGTGTGATCGTGCTCTATGAGAATCGATTAAGCACTTACCTTTCGAATTTTTGTTTCAATCGTTACTTTAGTCGCTTTGATGGAGTAAAATAGTATGTTAACTAAGAGCTGAGTTCATACCGACTCAACACAGTATGTCCATCCATTGTCATAATTGCTAAATATAAAGAACTTTGGCAAATCGCCTCTGGCTACTATAGTATCACTGCATTGGTTCTATTCCATTGAAATATTACATAGTAAGTAGAACACAAAATTTGAAGAGATGGCGGCCTTGTTTTTTGTTATTACTTGTTAGTGATAAATTCTAACTGAGCCTATGGGTGTTTACAAACAAAACAATTTGGTTGACAGATAATAAGCTTATGTATTCCTTAAAACCTGCCTCTGGCTACTATAGCATAATAGCATTGGTTCTATTCCATGGAAATATTACATATTAAGCACAGCACAAAATTTGAAGAGATGGCGGCAATGTTTTTTTTTTATTAATCGTGAGTGAAACATTCTTACTGAGTGTATGGGTGTTTATAAAGAAAACAATTTGGTTGACAGATAATAAACTTATTTATTCCTTAAAAACTGCTGAGACGATGTGGTTTGTTTTATCACAAAGGCTGGCTGATCAAACCCCACGGTTTTCCAAACACAGTTATTTTACAAAATTTATGTCATTGTGTTCTCCTTTTTGGATGCTGACGTTTGTCAATTGTCAAGTGGCCTTCTTTACCGTTGATCGTTGAATTGTGTTTTATCATAATAGCTTTCAAGGATGATAAATATTGATGTAACTTCAGATGTATTCGACGACCGATTTGGTGAAGTAAAATAATGGTTGAGTTTAATGTAAGATATCCCTTATTTGGAAAGCATGAGGTATCTCAATAGGTACTTCACCTGTCAGATGATTATAGAACACATTAATTATGTACGTGAATGTATCAGCTTAAGTGCTTTTACCCCGTGCATGGCAAGTTCATGTGTTACTTAGTTTGTGAAGAGTTGATAGCACGACAAACTAGTACATAAAACACAATGGCGGAGTTTATTCGTTTTAACATCTTCGTGAATTTGTCGTACATAAGCTCCATTAACTCTCCATCGTTAACACGGTGAATATCGCCAAGGGCTGCCAAAATCGGTCACTAGACTCTCAATGCAACTTTGTTCTTACTGTACCTTAAGTAATATGTTATATTTCTTCAATAATTTATCATGTATATACATGTAGGTACTCGCTTTAATTTACTCCATATACACACTTTCTTCGTCGTTAGTTATTAGGCTTCATCGTATAATTTTCACTATTTTGATGCGTTGAGGTATATTCAACTGTTCTCGAAGTTTTTTAGCTTAATTTTATAGACGCTCCAAGCTAATATTTGATGAAATCCATCACGAAAGCATATGTACATTGTACATGTTACAGTTTCTTTGTTTGTTGCTTTGTTCGACTAAGGTTTTACGCAGTACATAAGGCTTTCAGATTCAGATTTGTTTATTTTGCTCAGGCCCAATACTGGACATGGAGTACATAGAACATGATAAACAACAGTATTAAATTCCATTTTACAGTGGTAGTGATGGCGGATGTGAAAAAAACAAACAAAAAAACAATAGAAATAAGTAACATTTGATATGATGGATAAACATTAACGATCATTACTTTTCAAGCACACCAATAAACTGTGCTAGCCT
>JAVFBZ010187284.1:0-14842 GCA_032466195.1 Katharina tunicata
GTACAAGTTACCTGACTGGTTTCGCCCGTGCACCTTGTCACTTTCCACAACTGATCTGACTATCAATAGAGATGTTAGGACATTTGAAAATAAATTACTGAGAGACAGATGTTGCATTGAATAGTATAAACAAGTGTGGATAAACAGACACAAATAGGAAATAAAACCATCTCGCTTCCTACACTTTTTAGAGTGTCAATTATACATATATAGCCTGAAACTAGCATGCGCAAGAGAGCCTGCAAATTATACTCAAATTGTAGGCTACTTGGTATTAAAACCTGGTCCAAACATTTTCTATTGTTTTTAATATTTGATCTATAATAATAGCTACTTTGTATCGTAAAGTAAATAGTCAAAGTGTCACAAAGTGAAAAATCTCACTCTAGATGTCAATATACGAGTTAGTTCAATTGAACCCACAGTTTGTATAATATTTCGGACAGTTATGAAAGCCAGAATTAAATGCCGGTGGTACTCAACTTTTGCACGTATCGAAGAAGTCCAGTTACCTGACCTCCCCGCGATTTCCTTCCCGTCCACAAACAACCTCCCCCTAGTAAATCTGACCTTCCTACCTTCCTTATAGAATTTCTCCATTATTTCTCTAAGTTCGTTTTTCCGTTGACGATCCTCTGGTATTAGGTCCTCGCTTATAAAGACATCCCCATTTTTCAGTGCCGATTTTCTGGCCAGAAATACCTCCCGTCGCTGGGGCCTGAATATAAATTTCACAATAATATGACGCGGGCCGCTTTCCCTTCGTTTTCCTATCCGGTGTGCATTTTCTATGTCTATGTTATTTAGTTTCAGATCTTCTTTCATGACATTTTTTATAACTTTCACACAGTCTTCCCCTGTCTGCTCCGGAATGCCCCCAAAACGTAAATTGTACTCACGGCTGTATCTCTCCTGGGATAAAATTCTTTCCTTAAGTGTCCTGTTTTCTTCTTCTAGAAATTTACTACGCCTCGATAAATCAGCCACTTTTCGTATTTCTTCTATTTGCTGGTCTTTAATTGTGTTTACCTCCCTGTCCGACATTTCTACACTCTGTATGAGCTCAGTTTGTTTTCGTTCGACACAAGTCAATCTCTCGAGAAAAGCGTGCTGTTGAGAAATAACTTTATTTAAAGCAAATTGAATTTCAGATAGAGAGTTTTTAACGAATGCTTCAAATTGTTGGGAGTTTGTAGAGCTAAGTTCTTCCTGTGGTACTGCAGATGCAGCTTCGTTATGGCTCACCTGCACGGACTGACTAATGGCGGCTTCCCTTTGATCTGTGACACCTTCACAATTGATACCTTCGGTTTGGGTTTGATCCAAAAAACTATTCATGGTCTGTCCATTTTTCGATTTAGGTGTAGCCGGATTACGTTTTGAAGTTCGTCCCATCTTAATCGTTGTTTTTAAGTTACCGTTTGCCCGAAAACTGTAGTGTTATGTTAGTTTGCAGAGCTCCCACGTGAACACGTCTAGTCCCTTCGCATATCTTACCGGAAGTCCCGACAAATAATAATAACTTGGTTATGGTTTTACATTTAATTAGTGATTATCCAAGTGGCTTTAGAATTTTTATGACTTTAGTTATCAATTTATATAATTTTAACCCTGAAAAGTACAAGCATTCTAAGAAAAGCATAATTCTAGCAAACATATCTTTTTGTGTGAGTTATATCATCTTAAGTGTTTGGCTGGACCAGAACTTTTGTCAGCTTTCGGAAATAGTATTTTATTGCCTGAACTCCAAGTTTTTGACAACCTTTCCATGGAGTTATAACGTTTTGGTATGTATAATTTTAACTAGACTTAACTCCCTTAAACTGAAAGTAATACACCTGAAAACACTCATGTTCGCCCGTAACGTACGCATTTCTTACTTGTCCCGATAACAAAAAAACATTTATGTAAATTAAGTTTTCTTTTGTTTTATTTCGTCACAACGTTGCTACCAATTCGATAGGAAATACTACGATGAAAAAAGAAAAAACAAATCAATTCAGTTTGTTATTACTATCTGTGGAATGACAAGTTTGATAATTTCCTTTAGCTTAAACACCGAACGTACTGTATCGCAATACGTATCGTATCGTGACGAAAGTGTATCATTACACCCCTAGTACATTGACTATGAATGTCGCTAGTTATTCATGTAAAATGTTATATACGTAAAGTGGCGAGATGAATCAAACACAATAATATTAACTGTGATATTTGTAATTGTTTATATCACCCTTTAACCTGTTTAATTATTCGTAGTTAATTATCTTATAGGTTGCCGTTTGTGCCCTGTCACATGCAGGTGATCTTTTCTTGCTCGAATTTAAGAGATCGTTGTGTATCACCCAATATAACAGTGAATGCTTTGCCCCCAAGATAATTCTTATAATTACTTAGACTATTTGTGTATCTTGTACAATATGTATAGGTATGTTTAGTATTTTGCTCCGCATAGTAATATATTAGTTTAAGGTTGTCTTGCTCCAGCTCCACATAGTTATTTTGGAGTAGTCAGTATTTGCTCCGCAGAGCACTACTTAACCGTCATATTTTTTCTTTACAACTCCGCAAATTTGGTCGTGTTAATGTACGTTTGGGTAATATTTGGCTTTCTTTCTTCTGTGCATAAATAGCTTACATAGCTTTATTTTTTATAAAATGAACATATTTATATATCTAGTATTATCTACAATTTTTTTGTAAGTATTGTTACTTGTTTAAATGCTAATTTTAAACTTTGGTCACTTATGTCTGTCCTGTTCGGTTCACTTTGTTTCTATGGCTTTGGATAAGTGGACATTAAACTCCAATCATGTGCACATTCTTGAACAATAATGTATACTTATAAAATAGTGTGATAGACTAAGACTTCACGTAACATATTACTCTTCTGGGATGAATCAATCCAGTGAAACCGCAAAATGTCCTCTAAGAAACAACACACATCCAGCCAAAACCGCTATGAAAGTGTTTGGCATTAGGCTCAAACTAGTTTTATTCTGATTGTAATAAAAATACGGAACACTAAAACATATCTACAGGACATAAAGGCGAAATAGTTTTGGTTACAAATCACGCACTTTCGTCTTTGATTGGACATCGATTTGATTATATTATTACTCAGGTTGAAGACTTTCCGTGGGATCTATACCTCTACTGACCTGATTCAAGTGAAACCACGATACAACACTACCTCCAAATAATCAACAGATTAATCCAAAACTAATTGGGTTGAGTTTTGTGTTAAGCTACAACTAATTTCATTCTGAAGATGTAGAACTGACCAAATCCGTGGTTAAGCTAAATAAAGCAGACATGCAAATGAAAAAGTTTGTTATGTTATTCGGGTTCCTCAGGTTCTCGATCCCGAGATGTTGTGACCATAAAACCTATGTCGACTTTCAAGAACTTGAAAGTAGTTAAACTCAACCACCACAACCACTATTTGAAGAATGTTCGAACGACTTTAAAATGTCAGTTTATTTTTATATAAATATGTGTGAGTCAGAGAACACTCGATATGGTTAATGTTCATACACAACCCCAATCCGTACACATCATATATAAGAAGCTGTAGTTATGTTTACATGTTTTAAGCATTGGCCAAATTAGTTTTTACACGAAAATATGAAACGTATTTCTCTCTTTGACGGGTTGACTTACTTTGCGAACTGTATGTAATGGTTGTTATCTACATATATGTACATATACAATATACATATAGCTTTACCAACCTTTTATGAATGAGAAAAAAAATTGATCATATCATTGTAGTCGTTCCGCACAATCACACAGCTAGAAATGCAATTGATATGGTATTACAATGTTATCACATTTTAGCACATAAAATCCCCTTTCACTTTTTTGAATAGTACGAGAGCCCAACCATCGATCAATATGTTTGCACTGGTCTAATAACACCACGATGTCCAAACACAAAGGAAACCTTTCGTCAAATATCTTTAAAAAAAAACAATATCGTTTGCCAATAATGAGCCCATACTTACTGCATAATATGTCAATGAGAAATAGGTCATTTTAAATGGACATTACACGATCTGACAAAGGTGAGCGGAACAGTTAATCTTTGAGTGCATGTACGTCAACTAATAACCACACAAAACGGCCGAAAACGTGTCTCTATCCTGCAAACTTGTAAACCAATTATAATAGGAAGACGTAGATGATTTAATAGGTACACTTATATATTTATTTGATTGCTGTTTAACCTCTTACTCAAGGGTAGGCCACTTTTAAGAGGACTTCGTGTTGTCGGTGTATTGTGTAAAACCAGGAAAAAACTTGTAGAATTGTAAGTGTTGGTCTTTCCTCCGAGACACCTATGCAGAGAACAATGTGGAAAGCTACTTATTGTCACCAAAAAGCTATCCATCTGACGAGGGGATGTTGGATTGCTATTGTGGAAGAGAAATAAATATCTACTGATTGTTGTTCCAATTTATGTACTATACTGTACATTGACTATGAATGTCGCGACTTATTCATGTACAATTTTATATACGATTGACTGTGATATCATTTTTTTTTTATATCACTCGTTTAACCCTGTTTAATTTTTGCAATTAATTACCTTATAGTTTGCCGCTTGTGTCTTGTCACATGCAGGTGTATTTATCTTGCTGGAATATAAGAGGATCGTTGTGTATCACAAAATATATTTTTTTCTTAAATCAGAATTGTGATTGATTTTTAAAGATTGCTCAGTAAATAGCTTATATAGCTTTATTTTTTTACAAAATAAACATATTTATATATCTACAACTTTTAAACCAAGTATTGTTACTGGTTTCAATGCCTATTTTAGAATGTATCACTTATGTCTGTCCTGTTCAGATCATTTTGTTTCTACGGCTTTGGATAATTGGACATTGGAAGAGATCAATTTTAGTCTGAAGAATTAAAGTGTGAAATGTTCACGCCACATGGTAGCTGAAATACCGCTGAATGTGGCGTTAAACACCAATCAATCAATCATTTGTTGCTCGAATAGAATTAATGAGACGCTCACATTCCTGAGAAAAAAAATTATATTATAAGCCCTTCTTGGAAAATAGTGTGACGTATCAAGGTTAAGAAGATAATAGCCTGCAGCCGTTAGCGCCTGAATGGCACTTTCCTCTGATGGTTCTGGTACAAGAGCGGTCAAGCAGTTTTAAGGACTTGTGCTTTTTTTATTTTCGCCCTCAGGTGATTTTGCTCTCATAATTTGTAATCAGCCTGAATTCGCTTTCCTAGGCTTTTTCCTGAAGTTTACTGGCTTTTGTATTGGTTTATAGCGAAAAGCGACATCGCGTTCATAGTGACTAAACTGCGGAAACGCAAGTTATAAAACCATTATGTTCCTATGACTGAATGCTTTATTGGTTCTGTTAACGGAGAAGAAAACACAAAAAAACATAGAAAATCCACAATACATGTTACGATGCTATTTCAATTCAAGTGTCCTTCAGTTGAAAACGACGAATTCTACAAAATGTAATATCAGTTTTATTAACACCTTGGTATGGTCTATAATTTGAACATGATTTTAACAAGGAGAGCTACATCCGTATTTTGTAACAATACCTTTGAACCAGCAGTCATCAGTGTTGTGTACATTAATAAAAACAGCTACTGGCTATTCATGTAATGTGTGTTTGCTGTCGTTTATTTTAAAAGTATTGAAGCCAATGAAAAGTGTTGATGTGGAACTCTTCATATCTTTACTTGTGTGTATGTGTGTTGTAGCATGTCTTTATAAAACAAAGGAGTAATAGATGGAAAGATTCAACGCAAACACAAATGTGACATTTTCATTCGCTACGAATGAATATGAATTGGATAATAATTTCCTATCGCGATCTCATTAAATGACACTAAAAGTTCCTGTCCAAAGTAAATCTACTTTCCTGAGAGACATATGTTATCATAAGACTTATTGTTATAATACGGTCATCACCTACATGGCTGACCATAATAATATACATGTGTCCTGATGAAGTTGTGACACAACCTGTGCATGTTTTCATTACACGATTTAAAAGAAAACGTAAAAGTAAAACTATCTGAAGCAAGAAACCGAAATGCATTTTCATTCGTTTTAACTTTTATGTTTCGTATGAAAACTTAAGTCGTTGAACAATTAAAGTAAAGATAAATTATCTATTACTATTTTTTTTATTTGCGTCAAGATTTTCCAATTCAAACTCATCATATAAATACAACACCATTAAGTACGACATTAGAGACAAGTCATTCAATCACAGATTGAGCGGAAATACCCTGGTAAAGAGCGAAGTTTACATGCATTTATTTTAATCTTAATCGGAATAATATTTAATTTCTTTTTATTGACATGTCAGGACTAAATTCAGAACAGTCAATGGGTAGTGGACATGTGGAACTAACTCGTTTTGCTTTCTTTCCTGTGGTCCTATCGTACTCAAAACAAGATATTCCTTGACACAATGTTATGGGCATACATTGACTTGGTATCGTGTCGTAAACTCTAGATCAACTCATCTGAACCCATTTGGGAGACTTTCAACAATAACTAAATCTGATGAAACAAGCAAAACATTCACTAATCTACAACAACTGAAACTTTACAGCGAAAATCTGCAACGGCTGACAGGTTTATAAGTCAGTTTTTAAAGAAACAATATATGCATTTTCCCTCAAACACTGCTAACAAGGTTAACTGATTTCCGAGAGTTGATTTCTTACACGGGAAAGTAATGCTGAAATAAAATTCCTACTGTGTTTTAAATTGACAGCCGTGTGTTAGAGATGCAATTGTTATACAACAACTGAAGGGTACATGAGAAGTACAAGCCGCAATGTTCACAAAAGTAATCCTTTTTATAGTAATCCTTCTATGCTTTTCTTTGTTTGGATGCATAATTACTTGATGAAAAACATACAAAACTCATGTTAATAGGCACACCAGCATATCAAAACTCACAACAGTACTCTTGATATTGTAACTTTAGTTGGAACACATTGTCATGCCCGCCGTTTACCCCGTACCATTTCGTTGAATTTATTTTAGGTCATCACAATTAAATTATTAAAATGGTGTGATTTGTCCACCTCATTTCAGCCCAGTAAACATATCCATCGATTGAACGACATCCGAGTAAATATTTAAATTTGGAAGTTCTCAGACTGGGAAGGCAAATACTTTGTTGGTGTTGTATTTATCCTATTGCGAGATAATCTAAAATAGAATGGAAACTCATTTATTCACCACCTACAGAAGGTAATCCATTACTCCCGCCAGAGACACAGAGAGACAAATTAATGTATATACAATACATATACATGCGCTTCCCATTTATTTATAACATTTACAAAAACCTGTATTCTGCAATTCCATTATAGACTCTAAACATTCCATAGTGTATGATATACACTGTGTTTGGATAACCAGTTTATGTTGTTTTGGGTGGCACGATTTACGTTCCATGGTGATTGTCCTGTAAACTCACGTCATTGCATTATGGGAAAACAGAGAGCCTTCTGCCATTTGCGCATGAGTGGTACTTCACAATAGTACGCCCAGTACTAGAGAGTGTGAAGAGGTTTCTCAAGACGTCTCTAGGAATTGCCTGTTCGTTCTTTGGAGATTCGTTCAATCCGACATAATACAATAACGTGCTATATTTTATTTCTCGTCATTACCTTAAAGGTAGGGAATGCCAAAACAAATGAGGACAAAAACGACAGTTTGGAATGATCAATTTCTAGGAATGTGTACTAAATTTGCAATTAGTGGGTTGCTAATAGTTTACTAATATATAACGTTTAAACGTGTTATACGAATGTTTCAATTCATACGCGGCGGTTTACAGTTTCTGTTGTGTGTAAATTATTATAATAACTTAATGTTAATTCACTCATATGAAGGCGTGCTTGACCAGAAGAAAATCACCATTGACTACGACACTGACATCACAATGTACCACAGAACATTTACAGGATGAAAGACAGGACACAATAACAAAACGGTTTCCTGTCGCCCCTTAGCCAAGATAACACCATTGCACAGGAAACTCTTTCAACCATCTGCAATATGCGATAAAGAAATAGGACGTCTTAAACAATTCTTGGGTAATAACCACTTGGGTGAACTCTTGTCAGCTTTTAAACTATCTACAAAACCAGATGCAGGTTTGTTTCGATAGCACACAGGACAATTGATATCGACATAACTTAGCTGCTCTGAATTACATGCTTAACACGTGGCTTAATTATAATCAAAAATGATTGTTAGTTGACTATAGTGGTTGGCCTGTCGGAGACTCCTGTGCCATGGAGCTCTCTGAGCTATTGAGCATCATAATGCACTCATAATGTCTTGTTTTTCTTCCTGTTAATGCACTGTAGTGTCTTCGGTGCCCTTTAATGTGGTTCCCTACACCCATTGGGCTGACTCGAACTAAGGAGGACCTAAAACCCCTGCTATACATCTATCTGTGATTTTTCTCTACTCGATTTTAAGACTATTGAACTATTACATTTGTTCAACTTTACTCTGATCAAGCAAAATTGCAAGTAAATTTAGTAAAATAACACAAAACAGTGCAAAAGAGTAGGTTGTTCAAATCGCAATCTGTAGAATATGAACTGGACATGGTTTGGGCACACCACAGGTGCATTTGTCTTAAATTGGACTTGGATTGGAGTGTATAATTACGCAGGGCTATGACTTCACGTAACATACATGTATAACTCTTCTGGGATGGGTCAATCCAGTGACACCACGAAATTTACTCTAAGAAACAATAAACTTTCAGCCAAAACCGCTATCAAATAGTTTGACATTTATGTCAAATTAATTGTATTCTGATTGTACATAAAAAAAAAACGGAACACTGAAACATGGTAGGTTAATCAAACCACGTTCTAAAGGATATACACGTGAAATAGTTTTGGTCACAAATCACGCACTTTCGTCTTTGATTGGACATCGATTTGATTATATAACTACTCAGGTGTAAGATTTTCCGTGGTATCTTCCTCTCTACTGACCTGATTCAAGTGAAACCACAAAACAACACTACCTCCAAAGAACCAACAAATTAATCCAAAACTAATTGGATAGAGTTTTGTGTCAAACTACAACTAATTTAATTCTGAAGAAGTAGAACTGTTAAATCCGTGGTTAAGCTAAATAAAGCAGACATCTAAATGAAAAAGTATGTTATGTTATTCGATTGCCCCCGGTTCTCGATCATGAGATGTTGTGACCATAAAACCTATGTCGACTTTCAAGAACTTGAAGGTAGTTAAACTCAACCACCACAACCACTATTCGAAGAATGTTCAAAGACTTTAACATATCAGTTTATTTTTTATATACATATGTGTGAGTCAGAGAACACTCGATATGTTTAATGTTCATACACAACCCCAATCCGTACACATCCTATATAAGAAGCTGTAGTTATGTTTACATGTTTTAAGCTTTGGCCAAATTAGTTAATACTCGTATATATGAAACATATTTCTCTCTTAGATTGGTTGTTATCTACATACATGTACATATACCATATACATATAGCTATACCAACCTTTTATGTAAGGGAAAAAAAGTGATCATTTCATTGTCAGCACAATCACACAGCTAGAAATGCAATTAATATGGTATTACAGTGTTATCACATTGAAGCACAAACAAATCCGCTTTCACTTTGTTTAATAGTACGAGAGCTCAACCATCGATCAATATGTTCGCACTGGCCTAATAACACCACGATGTCCAAACACAATCAAATTCTTTCTTCACATATTTAAAAACAAATCGTTATCGTTGCAAATAATGAGCCCATACATACTGGATAATATGCCAACGAGAATTAGGTCGTTCTACATGGACATAACACGATCGGACAAAGGTGAGCGGAACAGTTAATCTTTGAGTACATGTACGTCAACTAATGACCACACAAAACGGCCGAAAAGGTGTCTCTATCCTGCAAACTTGTAAATCAATTATAATATGAAGATGTAGATGATTTAATATGTACATTTATATATTTATTTGATTGCTGTTTAACCACTTACTCAAGGGTAAACCACTTTTAAGAGGACTTTGTGTTGCCGATGTATTGTGGAAAACCAGGAAAAACCTGGTAGAATTTTAAGTGTTGGTCTTTCCGTCGAGACACCTATGCAGAGAACAATGTGGAAAACTACTTATGGTCACCAAAAAGCTATCCATCTGACGAGGTGATGTTGACTATGTTGCAATTATCTAGTAAAGATGGATTGTTATTGTGGAAGAGAAATAAATATCTACTGATTTTTGTTCCAATTTATGTACTATATTGTACATTGACTATGAATGTCGCGAGTTATTCATGAACAATTTTATATACAATTGGCTGATATCATTTTTTTTATATAACCCTTTAACCCTGTTAAATTATTCGCTGTAAAAAGCCTTTTAGTTTGCCGTTTGTGTCTTGTCACATGCAGATATACTTTTCTTGCTGGAATATAAGAGGATAGTTGTGTATAACACAATATCCTTTTTTTTCTTCAATCAGAATTGTGATTGGTTGTTAAAGATTGCTCAGTAAATAGCTTATATAGCTTTAATTTTTACAAAACATATTTATATATCTACAATTTTTAAACCAAACGTTGTTACTTGTTTCAATGCCTATTTTAGAATGTATCACTTAAGTCTGTCCTGTTCAGATCAGTTTGTTTCTACGGCTTTGTATTATGTCGGATTGAACGAATCTCCAAAGAATGAGAAGGCAATTCCTAGAGACGTCTTGAAAAACCTCTTCATACTCTCTAGTAATGGGCGTACTATTGACAAGTTTGATGCTGATGATAGAGAACGCTTTGCGTTAATTTATGTGTATAAAAGGCAATACAAGTCGGTTTAAGTTGTGCTATTTACATTTGTATTTGCTAACATAAAAATGTAGCAACTATATATCAGATGACCATACCTCTAGCTTTTGTTATAATTTTGTTCAGAGCCTGTTAGTACCATTCGTATGATGCCCCACAGCCATACATAATACATAATGCTACGTTCCCTTATAAACATATATACAAATTTGTGTTTACTAATTATCAAGGCTTTCGGAATGGTGGTTCTACCAAACGTGCTTAAATGCATCTAGAACATCAATTTAATTCGCTCAGTTTGCGCACAAAAAAAGCTCAAGTGTATTTTAACAAAAGTGGCAATATCGACTGACAAAAAGTCCCAGATGTTAAAACCCTAGTGTCCCTCTGACTGTGGGCAGTATGTTTCCATATTATATTCATGCTGTTATACTTAGCACTGGGGGAACATTATCTTTCCAACAGCGATAACACCAAGGTGACATCACATTTTGGTTGTGAGTTGCCGTTTTCAGTTTGAATACACCACCTTTATATAAGTGAAATAACCTTGGGCACTTTGTTAAACACCAATAAATCAATTGATAATTTGAGCATGTGAACATTTTACACTATTATTGGTTCTGCTTATTTATTATGTTATTTTTTTGTTGAAATAAGCTGTCTAAAAACATACGTTTTCAATATAAAACACTGACTGTTTATATGTTATACTGCTCAATCAAAAAGAAAATCATCCGGTAAAGCTCACATGCCTTTACGTTTAGGAAACTAATAATTGACGTAAAATGATGCTGTATTGATTGGCATGTTTTAAGGGTGTTAGAAAAAGAAATCCGATTGATAGACGATGCAAAGGCTTCCAGAGCTTACGTGAGTGGTACAGACAACACCAATCAACCACTTTATCCAGTTAATAGAATTAAGTTGACGTTAAACATCAACAAGTCTTGTTATGTGCGTAACACTTAATCTATGTAAAAAAACAACCGACAAAAAGTAGTCATATAAAGATCAGTTACCATTTATTTTAAAGCTGTTAACGTCCTACTTAAAGTCATTTCACCCATATGGTACCGTGTCAAATAAAAGTTTGAAAGAAACTATTGTCAACATCACCAACAACAACGACATAACTAACACAGCAAGCAAACTGGTGGGATAATAAACCAGTATCCTTATCATAAACAATTCATATTGAGCAATATATCAGTTCAAGCACTGTTTGTTACCCATGTGTTTTTAACAGATTTTATAAAACAAGGGACATTTGCCATTTTAAAAATCGCCTTTACTCTATGACTGTACGAGGACATTTATTTTCCCGTGGGGTTTTTGATTGCAATATGACATACAACATTTTACCAGTTGCTTGATGTATTTGTCATCTGGATTTCGCAACGAAATAAAACAAATTGTGTTTACTAATAATAAAGGCTTTCATGATTGTGGTTCTACCAAAATGTGACAAAATGCTTCTAGACCATAACTTTAATTCACTTAATTTCCGCTAGTAAAGGGCTCAAGTTTATTTAAACAAAATTGACAATATCGTCCGACAAAAATAGTCCCATATGTTTAAAACCTAGTGGCCCTCAGGCAAAGGAAAGCATGTTTCCAGATTATATTCATGCTGTTGTACATGTACTTAGCACTGGAGGTACATTCTATTTCCAACAGCGATAACACAAAAGTGACGCCTTTTATGGCTGTGTTGCTGTTGCTGTCTACTGTTGGAATACAGCACCGTCATATAATTGTCAATCGCGGATGCTTGGGTGCAAGCCGCCTGTCCTTGGTGCTCTTGGAGCTAAGGGACACATGGTGCCGATTTGTTGTGCTGTCCTGTTTTGTTAATGTTATATAAAATGGTTTGTCCTGTCTTGCATGCAGATACGTTTTAGGTGGTTTCCTTCACCGATTGGGCTGACACGCCGTCATATAAGTGAAACAACATTGAGTACGGCGTAAAACTCCAATCAAACATACAAAACGATATAAGTGTCAATCAAATTTATACCAGATTGACAGATTCGGTGGAGGCAGTGTCATGATGTGGGGAGCCATCTCCTACACAGGCAGAAGTGAACTGGTGCTTGTACAAGGCAACCTGACAGCTGTACGCTATCCGGATGAAATTCTGCGCCCTCACATTCTTCCCATTATGGATCGACAGAGAGAACTACTTCAGCAGGACAATGCAAGGCCGCATACGACACGTTTAACAGTGGAATACCTAGAGCAGTAATGTGTTGCCATGGCTATCAAGATCGCCAGATCTTAACCCTATTGAGCAACTTTGGCACGATCTGGACAGACCTTTGCGTCAGCGTAACCAAGAGCCTCAGACGCTTCCGCAACTGCCCCATGCACTACATGAAGAATAAGTTAGGATTCCACGTGCCCGGATTCAAAGATTCATTCAGTCTATGCCAAGGAGGTGTTGCGCAGTAATTGCAGCTCACAGTGACCACACAAGGTACTGACTTCAGCGCCCTCGTGCGGCGCTTTTCGGTGACGATTACGCCTCCGCTGCCATCGGTCCATAGCGAGAACATTACCACATATTTGTACCAACTGTAACTGTGCTACCCCCGCAAAATTACTGAATTATCCCGCTTTGTATGGAAAAGATAATTCTATTAATATTTTGCCTATGCGTTTCTTTTTTGACAGAGTATATATGCATCTCCGGGAAGTGCTGTATAAATCCGACAAGGAGTAATTTTGTAGTACAACTGTTTTGATGAATTTCGATTTATTTCCTACGATGTCATGCTCATTCCGGCAACCAAATTTCGGGTGTTCTGAACAACCAACTGTTGGAACGTAACCGCCCACATTCACAGATTATTGAGCTTAACATTATTTTTCAAAGAAACTGGGTTATGTTGTGCTGTCTACGGCCCTGACTTCAGCATTATTTTTCAATATGAATTTCCCAACACGTCAATTTATCAAATATATCAGAACTCACTTTCAGTTTTATATATCTCTCTATATAGATATAACCTTCAAAATGAATTTTTACATCACATCGTATTCGATAAATACTGACCCGAAATAAATTCACTTTTGGGGCCAGAGACTGGATTTGATTTGATGTTGTCTTTAGTTTAGCCTGGCGTCTCTTGCCGTTTTTATTTCTTATTCTGTTCTCTGTTTGCTCTGTGTGGACACCAAGCTGTCCTCAATGCATATATCGCGTAATAATGGATCACCATGTGTGGACACCAAGCTGTCCTCAATGCACACATCGCGTAATAATGTATCACCCTGTGTGGACACCAAGCTGTCCTCAATGCACACATCGCGTAATGATGGATCACCCTGTGTGGACACCAAGCTGTCCTCAATGCACACATCGCGTAATAATGGATCACCCTGTGTGGACACCAAGCTGTCCTCAATGCACATATCGCGTAATGATGGATCACCCTGTGTGGACACCAAGCTGTCCACAATGCACACATCGCGTAATAATGTATCGCCCGTGGTGGCTTACGCTCTTATTTGTATATTTTTATGTTCTTTATTTTCCCATTCCAAGCAACGCATAAGACAATACCATTGACTTGCATATAAACATATGTCATCTCCCATAATCGTACATACATATATACTACTGGACAATAGATTTGCGCATAAGCTAGGCACGGCGTATTCATTTTGATCCGCTTTGCTATATTTTTTATAAACATTTGGAAGATCGTTTTTTTTAAACTTATGTACATTGTACTCTTCCAATTGACATACAGGTTAAGTTTAATTTCAATTATGCAAAAGTCTTGTTTGTTTGTTTGATTGGTGTTTTACGTCGTACTAAAGACTATTTCACCGATATGACGACTAATTATTCATTATTATTATTTTACTGTGTCGGTGTACGGTGGTAAACCGGGAAGAAATCTCGTAAAAACCACCCCTCGAACTCCGCAGCCACCGGAAAAAATCCCTTATATACCTAAGG
>JAVFBZ010187294.1:0-14842 GCA_032466195.1 Katharina tunicata
ACAGGGATATCGACTAATTAAAGTCGATAAATTATCTCATGTTCTAGATCAATTCTCAGAGACAAGTTTCTAGATAGTCCTTTAGGACCAGCCCTTCTTATATAGGACTATCAAAACCGTATACCTTAAATGCTTAGATCTCTCTCACAGAGATATATTATTGTGTACAATAGGACAAATGATTTAGGACCTATTGGTAAGGATAAAACTCTCTTCTGTGTCGGATAACACAAAGCAGTCGTTATCCTCAGACTCAGTGGTTATTTTCGTGGTATTACCGGTACATGATATTCTTCCTTCTTTGCCATTTAACTGTTGTTACGTCTTCGAGGCGCCCTTAGGTAATCCATTGTAATTCGAGATCCTGAAACTTGTCTCTTAGAATGTAGTCTTGATAATGAGATGATATATCGATTTCCATTAGTCGATTTTGGTGTGCCAGTCTGATCACTCTTGACCAATATATATCAATGACGGGCAGTAAGTCCACCGTCAACCAAACATTTATTTCACATTTGTAGACAATAATTTCTCCAGCAATAAATTCACTGTCAACCGTACATTTACATTTCATTCACAGGTATTAACTTCGCTGCCACAACGGAACATGATAAAGGCTGTGTGTTTGCTTGTAGTAACGTTAGGCCTGATGTGGTCACTATGCGAAACGTAAGTACCAAGTAGAAAGAATTTTAGATCCATATAGTTTTAATGGGCTGCCTGTTAGTTTTTTCTCCCGTTTATTATCAGCATAATTCAATGAAACAAACCTAGAGCGCTTTTCTTCAAATTGATCGATTGGTTAGTGTTTTATTTCATATTAAATGAATTTCAACTGCGCTATGAAAATGGACATTTAAAGTAACATAAGCACTCAAAATTAGGGTTTTACAACAAACTCTGATTGCCTTAATTTTAACAAACTTTGAAGTTTGTGCATAAACTAAAACAACTACTTTGAAATGAAAATTATTAAGTTGGTTCAAGGCTAGTTATAGCCAGGAGAAATCAAGCAATAATTCGAATTCAGCGTAAGGAAGGCCGGCCATTTTTCCTCGTATGCCTCAAGTAAAGCTTTTGATCTCGCCGGGTTTATTACCTTATATGGATAAGTTAGGATTTTGAGTAGCGGAAGGGGGCGGGGCTAATTAACGTTTGACTTGGTGTAGCGTACATCTAAGGGTGGCTCAGTTATGACAGCTGATTGATTTAGGTGTGATTACTGAACTTGCATATGCTTTCTCTTTTAACATAGTGCTGACGCCAAGATAGGTGAGAATAAAGGAGTGGTCGGTAGCATGGTCGGAGACAATCGACTGAAGAGGAGACGGCTGTTTGGCAAGAGTTTGTTTGACCCGGGCTACTTGGAGTATCTGGGGGACCAACTAAACAGACGAGAGACAGATGAAAGGCCGGACTACTATTACAGTGGGGTCATTTTGGGGGCATAAATAAAAGTTGTTACTTGGCTATTTCAAAATTTACTAGTCAAATACTGTGTCAGTCTCTTTTATAACATATGGCTAGTCAAAAGCTTTGCTTGTCTATTATTAAATACAACTCATGCTTTAGTGCATTTTAATTCCAGAAATGGCAAGATAAAGAACAATCACAAAATGCAATCACAAAAAGTCGTATAGCTGTAACTCATTGTACAAAGAAAATCGAGTCAATGTGACTGTAATGCTGGGATGTCTCATTGTACAAAGAAAATCGATCCAATGTGACCGTAATGCTGGGATGTCGCATTGTACAAGAAAGTCGAGCCAATTTGACCGTAATGCTGGGACGTCTCGTTGTACAAAGAAAGTCGAGCCAATGTGACCGTAATGCTGGGACGTCTCATTGTACAAAGAAAGTTTAGCCAATGTGATCTTAATGCTGGGATGTCGCATTGTACAAGAAAGTCGAGCCAATGTGACCGTAATGCTGGGACGTCTCGTTGTACAGAGAAAGTCGAGCCAATGTGAACGTAATGCTGGGACGTCGCGTTGTACAAAGAAAGTCGAGCCAATGTGACCGTAATGCTGGGACGTCTCGTTGTACGAAGAAAATCGAACCAATGTGACCGTAATGCTGGGACGTCTCATTGTAGGATGAAAATCGAGCCAATGTGACCGTAATTCTGGGACGTCTGGTTGTACAAAGAAAATCCAGCCGATGTGACCGTAATGCTGTGACGTCTCGTTGTTCACAGAAAGTCAGAATGCTACCATTATTTGTCTCATAATACAAATAAAGTCAAGTCAATTCAAACATTGTGGTGTCTCAATGTCACAATTGAAATTCAAGTTAGTGTACCCGTGTGACGTCTTAGTGCGCATATAAATTTCAGTCAGTGTACCCGTGTGATGTCTCAGTGTTCACAGAAATTCAATTCAATGTTACCGTATATTGCTGGGACGTCTCATTGTATGCTGCCATTTCTTGTCTCATAATATAAAGAAAGTCGACAAGTCAATTTAAACGTCGTGACGTCTCAATGTCACAGTTGAAATTCAAGTCTGTGTTCCCATGTGACGTCTCAGTACATACAGAAATTCAAGTCAGTGTAACCGTGTGACGTCTCAGTGTACACAAAAATTCCAGTCAGTGTACCCATGTGGCGTCTCAGTGTACACATACATTCTAGTCAGTGTACCCGTGTGACGTCTCAGTGTACACAAAAATTCCAGTCAGTGTACCCATGTGGCGTCTCAGTGTACACATAAATTCAAGTCAGTGTACCCGTGTGACATCTCAGTGTACACATAAATTCAAGGCAGTGTACCCGTGTGACGTCTCAGTGTACACAGAAATTCAAGTCAGTGTACCCGTGTGACATCTCAGTGTACACATAAATTCAAGGCAGTGTACCCGTGAGACGTCGCAGTGTACACAGAAATTCAAGTCAGTGTACCCGTGTGACGTCTCAGAATACACAGAAATTCAAGTCAATGTAACCGTATCTTGCTGGGACGTCTCATTGTAGTTCTACAAAGAAACTCAGTCTTGTCTTGTCTTTCTTCTTTAAAGGCATATAAGTCGAGGCAATTAGAATATGGATGACAACTTCCGTCTGGTATATTTCCGGCGCGTCGTTGCTTCTAGTTGTCTAATTCGACCGCTTCGTTGCATGAAAAAAGTCTTACCAACTGGACCGAAACGTTGCGCTGGAAATATAGGCCTACCAGAATTTGTCATCCATAATATCCTATGTTTTCTTGTCTTGTCTTTCGCGTAGACCTATATGACGAGTTTGCACTGCTTGTGTTTTGTGGAAAACTAAGAAGTCATATCGTAATAACAACACCATATTTCAGAAGCTATTTGAAAAGTCCCTTATTTACACTGTAAAATTATATAGCGACCTGAATGTAAATTATATAGGGGCATATATGTTAATTTAGAGCAAAAAGTACTGGCAATTGAGATACCAGCACATTTGACTGTATAACCCCTTAACTGAAATGCATGTTCTATGTTCTATATCTAAGGCCGACACGTAGGCTTGAAGCTGATTTCAATATGATGTGGTTCTTAACGAATTATCAAATTTGAATTGCGTATTTAGGGGGGTTTATATGGTGTCAGGCCCTCAGTCAAAACTCTTTCCGTAAATTACAATTTAATGAAGCTATATTACCAATCGTGCCGCCTTAGCTATGCAGTATAGGCTTAAATCTATTCTAAATATGGCATATAATAACTCTAATGAGTTCATATGGGAAATAAAGGTTGATTGGTTATTTCATTATATTGTAGAATAGAATATATTTAATGCAGAACTAGGGCGGCACAATTTGGAATAAGGTCACAATAAATTGTTTACATTAGAAACTGTGTTATATCATTTGAATGGGTTTACGGGGGCTAAAACCACACGGAAACCTTTAATTAACCAAATCAAAGTTGATAATTCGCAAAGTAGAGGCTACTGATACTGTACATTTAATGCACAGCTAAGGCAACACAATTTTTTTTATATATTCACAATAAAATTTTCCATATAGGAAAATTTATTCACGGAAGGTAATATTTGGTGTTTTATTCGATTTTGTTAGGTGCATATGTGAATAACGCCTGCTCACCGCAAACTTAAAAATCCCACGATGAATAAGAAATAAGGAATAGGGAAAATGTACCGGTAACCAAGTTATCCTTAAACAACAAGAAAGACAATTTCTACTAGAGTTGTCGCTCCTTGCACGCTCTTTTTTTTAAAGTGACCATAAAGAACGATAACTCTGCCAATGATCGCGTGAAAGATGCGTGAAGCAGACACAACTTAAAAGTTGTCATTTTATAGATTTTATTTGCACTGTCATACAATATTAATGTCTTTGAACAGTCAGATTTGTCAATGCAGGGCTGGTTGGCTGCGCTTTTTGTAATAATGTAGGCATTACAATCGTGTGAAAACAGTTTTTGACTGTCTGGGACAACAACAACGCCATGTTCAGCTGATGTTTAACAAACACTTTCTGAACTTAACATATTGAAATTTCACACCTCTGCTTTGTAAACTCCCATCGCCAAATATGCACAGAGCGTGTAATTGATGGAGTACCAGTGGTGAATGAACTGATTAGATTTGGCGCATTGATTCCGTAAGGTTTGGTCATGTTGGATCTGCCACTGGCCATACCCAGATACATGTATCTGTATCATTCATCAGCTGTTCTTTGTGTTATAGAAGAAAATCCATTTTAACAATTAAATTTTGTAAATTTAAAGAGACGAGTTGACATCAACCAGGGCCAGATGTCCGGAATGACTTCCAGAATAACATATTAACAGTTTTTCATTATTTCCTTCAGCTGGTTGACATTTGAATTTATGTAGCAAAATGCCTCAATGTAGCGTACCTGGATGTAGGACTAAAGCTAAACGTGCTTTTCATTTTTTCCCGCATGACCCAGTTTTATGTCAACAGTGGTTAGAAATTATAAATAACCCTGATCTTCCACCCGATACTGATGTACATGGAAATCCACTGAAACTCGGGGGTGGGGTTTGTGGTAGACATTTCCGGGTGTCAGAATATGAGCGTGACCTTCAACATGAGCTGATGGGCTACAAAAAGAAACAGCAGTTAAAAGAAAATGCTTTACCAAGTCTATTTCTTCCCAAGAATGTTATTTATAAGAGATCAACTGACAATGTATCGATCAATACAGATGATGAGGACGCAACTTTGTGGCACAAAGGACATCTTGGATCCTCAGCAATGAAACTGGGGCGTAAAGCACAGGTACACCTTACATTTTTAAATGTGTGTTGTCATTTCGTTGTTTGTTTTTTTTGTACGATTGGGGTTTTGCACTGTACTGAAGGTTATTTGACATATATATGACGGCATGCCAGCTGAATTGGTGAAGGAAACCACCGTAAACAATGATGGCAACATGGAAGACAGGACCTGTAGCAATTTGTTGGACTGGAGGTTCTTGCCTACATCGCCATGTATCATGTGGGAATGTGGAAACTGGAAAGATTCCTAGAACCCATCATGGCTAAGATCAAGTTTGCAACTAACCACACAGATTATGGTTATGATGAAATTTGATAAAACTCATGTCAATTTCTTACATCTGTTTAATCTGTTAATTTTTTAAGTTGGATGACTGGATTTACATAGTGTTTACTAATGATTTAATGAATTAAATTAGTGAGATACTATAGTTAGATTTGGGTCATGCTGGGCCCAGCTGGAGAGTCCCCAGCACTGTAACAGGTACCGTATAGGTTTGAATCATAGTAAAAGTCAGAAATCAAAAGAGGGTCTCTCAAATTACTCTTTTCACAGAAACAGGGTTTCTCATATAATTTGTCATTTTCTCTATCTTGCCCATGTTAAATTTGATTGAAATTAATAGGGTTCAAATGTATTCTAGGCCGTAGGGTGTCTCAAAAACACTTTGACCGTGACACCCCTCTGGCTAATATTATGGTTTGAATCCCTCTATAGACCTTACATGTGGTATACAAGGAAAGTTTACTGTTACCTGCCGAGATGGCAGGGTGATTTTGCGAGGTTTGTTCTCGGCTTTCCACCATATTTTTATTATATCCGTAATGCAAATTTTTCATATTGGTGTAAAATTAAGTCACATACAAACCTAAAATTTTATGGTTTTTCATAAATTTTGATTGCTTAGATTTTAACATGTTTTATTCATTAATTAAAACAGCTACATGAATGTTTAATAAAAATATTTGTATATATAAGCTTACAAAGCTTGTGCAAGCCAAGAGAAATCCTGTCTTCAAATTTAAAGTAAAGAGGGCCGACCATTATTCTTTATAATTATGTATTAACACTTATCTAAACCCACTGTGATAAATGACCTTAAATGTAAATACTCTTTTGAGTTGACGATTGGAATCTTGTAAGGGGGCAGGGCTAATAAATGTGTCATTGACTTGGATGTGACATCAAATTGATGCATCCTCATTCAAATATATGGTATATAAGGCAAGTTTTCCTGTGGCTGCAGAGTTCGCGAGGCTGTTTTTACGAGGTTTCTTCCTAGTTTTCCACCATACACCACCAACACAAAGTCGTCATATAAGGTGAAATACTCTTGAGTATGATGTTAAACACCAATGAAACAAACTAAATCATTTAAATATACTGCCAGAATTTTTTAGTTTTCATTTTTGTTTTTGTTCTTTCTTCTGTTGTTCTGTTGTTCATTGTTCATGTCAATGATGGTCCTGCTAGTGAGAAGTATGCGGGATAATTCTGTCATATCGTAGAACCTAACTGTTGGTACTTATAAACTTCACTTCCACATGCAGACGGGCCCCGTCGTGGCTCTGTGGTTGAGTGTTAGACTACAGAATCCCCTTCCCTGTACCTGTAATAGGTTTGATCCCCCTGTGGACCTTAGGTATATAAGGGAAGTTTTCCGGTGGCTGCGGAGATCGCGGGGTGGTTTTTACAAGGTATCTTTCCGGTTTTCCACCATACACCGGCAATGCAAATAATTAAGATTAGTAAAGTCGTCATATAGGTGAAATACTCTTGAGTACGACATTAAACACCATTCAAACAAACAAACAAATCCACATGGAGGCCTTAGTTTATTCCTGTCACAATTTCATTTAGATAATTTCTTTTTCTATCCCAATTTTACAGAAGGAAGATAAAAGACCATCTTCCTCAACATGTGCGACAAAAGACAATGAAGACGCAGTTTTCAATTTTGGCAAGGCACTTTCCCATATCGTAGAACCTGTAGCTACGAATTTGTGCTTTGCTGTTCAGCGGTTGGCATCAGTAGTGTCTCAGCAGCGGACGCAATTTGTCGGACTCGTAGAAAGTGTAGAGAAGGTACAGTGTAGGCATGACAACTTCAAGAAGGATTTTGACGATTTCATGCAAAGTGCAAAACTGAAATGTGGGAAGAAAAGAAAGATGGAATCTCAGCCATTCTCATATTTTTGTTCAACAAAAGCTAAAAAACAGAAGCGAGTCTGTTTTATTCCTCGAATTCACCATAAAACATATAGATCAGATACTGTTAGATTTCTTGAAGAAATAAAACATATGAAGGGAAACCGTGTCACTGTGTCTTTAATTAGGAGAAACCCTGATCTTTGTGAGAAATACACAGGATTTTCTAACTATATTCAGCTTAAAGAGGTTTTCAATAAGATTGTGGCCGACCCTAATTTCAGTGGACACAAAACTGAAAGTGGTGAATCCTGTTTGAGGAAGCTCAGTTTAGAGAGTGAGTTTTTGATGACGTTAGTGAAGATTAAACTGATGGTACCATTGTGTTACCTGTGTTCTCAGTATAAGGTGCCGAGAAGTGTTGTCAGAGAGACTGTTGTTAAGTGGACAGGTGTGTTAATGAAGACACTGAGGGGAATGGACAGGGAGTCCAAGGACGGATCCCTTCAACCACTTTTCACTCAAACTAAACGATTTCTGCACCAACAAAGATTAATGGATAATGGAGACACTGAATATGGTTAAATTGAAACCTTTGTTGAAAAGTCGTAAAACTTACAACAGGTTGCTTGGTGACTGGTGAGAGCTTTCTGTGCTTTGGTGGTCTCTGAGCTTTATAGGGGCATCAGTATTCAGGAAGCTGATTTCTTTGTGGCATCCTGTAAATGTTGGGCCGTGCCTTGACTCAGTTGGTTGAGCGCTGGACTACTGACTCCCCTTCACTGACCTGGACTCGGAAGTAGGATGAATCCCCCTATGGAACTTACCCTAAATGCTCGCCAATTTCCATCCCCTTTAGAACTTATAAAACTACATTTTATGCAAAGGGTAATAAGTGTAGTCATGCAATTTTGAAATTTTTATAAAGATCAGACTTTAAATTACCAGAAAATGTAAATTGTAGTTCCAAATTCACACTTAAACATTCAATAAATTACTTACAGTTTGTGCCCTTAGAGGTCGAATTTGTTAAGGATTTAGGGTAGTTATATAATGGAAGTTTGTGGTGGCTGCATCAAGCACTGTTCTTTTTTTTCAAGGTTTTTCTTATTATTTTCGACCATATCCTGGCAACGCAAAGTCGTTAAATAAATGAAATACTCTTGAGTATGACGTTAGACACCAATCAATCCTGTTAATGTCTTGTGTTGCCTGCAGGAAGTTTCACAAAGGCTTTGGGATGTTCCGAAAATAAACATGAAAATAAATTAAACATTAAAAAGAAGTTCTTTCTTTTTGTCTTCAAACAGGCTTAGGCAGGTGATATCTGAATTATTAAAGTTACCAAATGAAATTGATTGTGCTGTAAAGGGATGTAAGTTACATCATGTGATGCAAGATAGGTCACTATTTATAGCTTAAGCAGCTATAATATTTACAACTTGAACTTCACATGTCTACAATGTTTACATCTGAAACATTTACATGTTTCAATTCCTATTTAGAACTTTTATTGCTTATGTCTGTACTATTCAGTTCATTCTGTTTTGCATTTTGATGTACAGCCTTGGGTAAGTTGACATTGAAAGAAATCCATCTTAAAATTAAAAATAATAGAATGTAAAATTTTCGTGCCACAGCGTAGCTGAAATACCGCTGAATGTGGCGTATCACACCAATCAATCGAGCAAGAGACGTCACAAGAGTCCTTCCAGTTCCGGGTACATGCTACAGTACTTCTTAATTAAGATAAAACATCAAATGAGAAGTTTAAAAGGTGATCTTTATCCCGTCCGGTCTGCAACTGAACCAAAAGCAATAGAAATATCATTCTGAAAGAGCACTAATTAAAACAGAGCACAGTTGGAGGGTGTACCCGGAAGTAAGGCAGAAGCAAACGAGACTTCCAGAGCGAGAGCCTGTTGCTTTGTAAATTTGCAGTCTTAAGGAGGTGCATGCATAGTGGATTCCTCTTGTTAACAGTGATTGGTAACTACCGGTAAATGGTATTATTTTCCGTCAACCAAATTCCTTGTGCTTTGATTGGGGAAATATACCCCGTAAGATTTTGCAACTCACCAGTATAAAAAAAAAAAAACAAAAGTTTTAGTAAACCCAACATACGCCCTCTTGGGGTGCGATACATTTGTATAAAACGGTTCATTGTATCTTATGACTAGGCATTTTGAATAGAGCTGTGAACGTCATAGAGATTCTCTTGTTGCATTGGCCATTTCGACCTAATGTTCTGATAATAGTTCTGTTTTATTTCTTCATTTTCTTTGCTGTTACTTGCTCTGTCAATTTTTATTGGTGCAGAAGGCACTTGATGTCCTATAGGATACGTTTATTTACATGTGTTACAAGTATTGCCTGCAGCGTTAAATATACCGCTGATGGGCTAAAAAATGGCCTGTCATTACACTAAAGCCGATAATCGGAGGTGACGGACGGTACCGGAGATAGGCGAAGATGAACTAGAATGGGTTGCGATATAGACCCTTAATGAACATATGGTAACCAAAGACATGTAAAAAAAATGGTGAATCCGTAATAGCAAAAGGCACAACTACAGTTGATGGTGAATGTGTTTACCAAGACTCATAAAGATAGGCCTTTTTGTTTTCGAGTTCTCATCCGGAAACAAAATTCACTTCTGATTATGACAAAAGTCCAACTTTGTATCCATAGAAATAAGAAAAAAAATACCAGTGAATCCGTAAAGGCACAACTACAACCGATGATGAATTTGCCTACCAAGTTTCATAAAGCTAAGCGTTTTTGTTTTCGAGTTCTGCTCCGGAAACAAAATTCACTTCTGATTATGACAAGTCCAACTTTGTATCCATAGAAATAAGAAAAATTAAAAAATATTGTTGAGTCCGTAATAGCAAAAGACAAAACTACTAATGTGCCTACCAAGTTTCAGCAAGATAAACCTTTAAGTTTTCGAGTTCTACTCTGACAAGTCCAACTATGTATCCATAGAAATAAGTTAAGAAATAATCTGTTACAACTACAACCGATGAAAAATGTGTCTACCAAGTTTCACAACGATAGGCCTTATAGTTTTCGAGTTCTGCCAGCCAGAAGGGTGGAACCTGATCATACCATAATACGTATAAAAATTCACGGAAAATTGTGGTACAAGTTGATTTATTGAAGGATTTAAGACCAAAATCAAGGCGAATAACTCAAGAAAATGTTGAATTGGTTCGAAAAAGTGTGCGCACATCTACAAATGATACATTAACCGATAATGTGTAAAAAAAATTAGAAAGCTTCCATGGAAAACTTTGATACGAGTTGGGTTCACGAGAAAGATTCAAGGATTTCAGTCCAAAAACGTCGAATTGTTTCGAAAAAACTTCGTACACAAAGATCTAAAAAAACTTTGAATTGCTTTGAAAAAAGTTTGTGCACATCTACACATGATACCGATGATGCGTACAAAATTTAAGAAGAATCCATGGAAAACCCTGGTACAAGACTTGAAGTTACGTTCACGGGGAATATTCAAAGGGAATAACTCAAGAAAACGTTGAATTGCTTTGGAAAAAGCTCATGCACATCTAAACATGATATCGGTAATGTGTACCAAATTTGAGAAGAATCCATGGAAAACTCTGAGACGAGTTGCGTTCACGAGGAAAACTAACGGACGGACACCGCCATAACCATAATACGTCCCGTTAAATTTGACGGGCGTATAAAAACAACCCAAGACCGCCTTCGATTTAAATTTTCGTTTCTAAATTTAATTTAACTCGTATGAAATTAGAATAATAATTGTCATGAGCATAGCTTAAAATAAAAGTTCTTCGCAATCGTTATAAACAAATGAGGTTAACATATCTGAAACATCATTTTGACTTTTTCTGTGCAACGTCATTGAGCAATGGCAATCTGACGGTGTCTTAATAGCAACAGCAGCCAGGAGAGGTAACTTTGACCGAACGACATATTGGCGACAACGCATTCACCCGACTTAATTTTAAATTTTGAAAAAAATTAGGGGCATGGAAGCTTGACATAAAAACTTGGGAATAATTTTCCAATTTTCCAATTTTTCCAACGTAATAAATTGGTCATACATTTTTGCAAGCTGCATGGATTTTCACCACCGTCTTAAAACTTGATCCATATAAAACAACAAACACACATCTTTTCAACAAGACTGGTAATCACTCGTTATATACACACTAAACCATCGCTTATCCTCATGTCCTGGATATTCAGACAAAGTAGTGTAAGTTTTTACCCAAAATTATTATAACACACGTAATCTTTCGTTGCTAAAACAGTCCTAAATAATACAGTTATACCATATTTCATACATACTTTCAAAACACTAAACTTAATGGGCCAGCATTGCACTTATTGTTTGGGAATGAAATATAACAGGTACGAAAAGTTTCTGCTTCACAAAACTTATGAATACAAAAGTCCATAAAAATGGTAAAGACTAGCGAAAATGTCCTCTGGCAATGGCATCCTATTGGTTATTGCCCTTGTTAAGATAGATGTGGCAGGGGATCACGGACGGATGGATTGATGTGAAACTTATGTTAAATATAGTTTATGAACTTTACAATCGAGTGTGTCTTTGTTTCGTCACGTAAAACCAATATTACAACATGTGAAACGGAGCGGAAGATTCAGAATCTCCACTTGTTGATAACTTTGCGGTTGACCTGATATATAGCACGTGTCACTTCACGATTCATGTTCATGTGTGTAAGTTATTCTGGTAAAAAAAAGATAAAGCTACTCTTGGAATACATGTTATTAATCAAAAAGCTGAAAACAACCAAACTTCACCACATCAAAACTGTCAAGATATAGAGATGCGATTCTTGTATTAAAGGAGAACGATATATTTTTATGTTAGGTGAAACGTTATAAAGTTGAGAACAAAATAAAATAATATTATTAAACATTGCATTAATAAACAACTAACAAATAAATACAGTTTCATCATATTTTATATACCTGGGTTATAACATTATCCTTTATACTCAATTGTTTTTCTACACTATTGGTCAATTGGTGCTACACTACTGGTTGATTTATTCTACATCACTGGTTGGTTTCTGCATTACCTGGAAATTCTACACTATGGCTACTTTATATACCAGAGGCATTTTGCATGACAAAACAAAAGTGATAATAATAAATATTGTAAACCTTTTGATGTGTGAAAGAATTGGAGAAAAACAACCAGTTCATAAGAATTTAAATCAAAGCCAACATTAATCACAGATATTTTACTGATTTTTTTTACTTGTAAGCACCAATATTTTGTATCCTTTTCAAAGTTCGTTTAGTTTGAATGAAAAGTCTTTGCATGGATCCGCTCTTGGACTCCCTGTCCATTCCCCTCAGTGTCTTCATTAACACACCTGTCCACTTGACAACAGTCTCTCTGACAACACTTCTCGGCACCTTATACTGAGAACACAGGTAACACAATGGTACCATCAGTTTAATCTTCACTAACGTCATCAAAAACTCACTCTCTAAACTGAGCTTCCTCAAACAGGATTCACCACTTTCAGTTTTGTGTCCTCTGAAATTAGGGTCGGCCACAATCTTATTGAACAACCCCTTCAACTGAGCATAATTAGAAAATCCGGTGTATTTCTCACAAAGATCAGGATTTCTCCTGACTAAGGACACAGAGACACATTTTTCCTTCACAAGCTTCATTTGTTTTAGAAATTTAACAGTATCTGGTCTAACACGACTTTTCTGTTTACTTGCGTTACTTTCTAATCTTAAACAGTTAATCTTTTGTCCATTAGAGAGTTGTCCCTGAGATTTTTTGTCGTTTTCTAACTTTAGTTTCTTACTGCTATTACATCTTAAAGTACTCTTCTGTGTTGTCCTGACCATTTGCTTGGTTTTCTGTATTTCACTTTTCGTCTCTGCAAAATTTGTACTGCATATTTCCTCTTCACTGATCCTTTCCCTTGATTGGGAAGCCGTTTTTAATATTCTCTTACTCAATACGAAATCTTTTTCGTAAGAATTTATTTTTCGCAAATTTAACAACTGCTCCTCGATACTGTCTTGTTCTCTCTCAAGTTTTTTTGCAACATCAGCTAACTGAAGGAACTGAGTTTGCTGTTGTTTAGCAGAAGCTGTTAACAGGCTGAGCAGATTGAGAACGTTGTTGTTGGCAAGATCGAGCATCTTCTCCAGCTTAATTATAAACACTGTCATTCTTGTAAGACAGGAACATTTTGAAGCTTTCAAATCTTCCAGAGCAATGTGGACCTTTTCTCTTGCATCCTTCGAAAAACAAGATTTAAATATTGATTATTGTGAAGTACATCAAATAAAATACAGTGATTCATCAATATTCAAAAAGTATATAGACGCAAAGGTTGTCTTATAGCTGGTTCACAAAAAAAAAACCAGTATGTACAATTACAAATCTCTGGCCTGTAAAGGATGATAACAAGTACAACGTGCAACTGGACAATGTTCTAGTGCCTTATTGCAATTCAGTTAGGTTATACAGGCTTGTGCAGGTTTTTGGACCCAATTGGATATTGTGCCTTTTAAACATCATTGAAAGTGAATTGAGAAAACAATTTTAGTCAACAACATAGCAACTGTCACAAGTGTCAGACTTCTCACCTGAATACATTCAGTGAAGCGAACCACATCCTCGATTGTCGTGGTGAGATTATCTGAAGGACACACCCCCTCCTGTACCACGCTTTCATCCGTCGGGACATCTGTCTGAACAACAAAACAACCTATTTACCGTAATGGCCCAATAAATTCGATCACAAGAATGAGGTAATATCGTCCTCTTACACATTCAAAGTTGTCAAATGTGACTCGACAACGGTCAAACTTCAATCAAGCCGCTGAATTGGGGTGGGGAAACCGATTAACAGTCGCAACCGTCAGTTAAAACATGAGCATCGCCACAGGTTCCACGACACCAAATACACAGCTTCAGTAAGTGTTTATTGCTGGAAGTAAAGATCTATTAATTAGTTAATTAGTCTAATTTAAAGACTATCTCCAAGTTTAGATGACCAGAAAAAAGTCACAATGCAGATAGATTATAACAACAAGAACAACGAAAACATTTGCATCACATGCATGGAGGTTGAAATTTTTTTATACTACCAGGGCTCAAAGTTGGCAACTTACTGGTCGCATTTGCGAGTCAAATTTGAAAATTGCGACCAACATTTTAAAGTCAGTCGCATTTCTGCGAGTAGCAGTTTGTCTACAGAGCGACCACAATCTTGCAAAACGGAAGAGCATTGCAAAAAAACAGTTTCCCCAAATCGGATCCAATATTTTTTTTTCACAAGACGTAAACAAAGCGCAAAAAGAAAACAAGAATGTAATGTGCTGCATTTACCAAAAAAAATCTACGAGAAAATACGAATTGCGGCTACTAAACGCATTTCAGTATGCTAAACTGCTACACTG
>JAVFBZ010187304.1:0-14841 GCA_032466195.1 Katharina tunicata
CAATCGCGGGGGCGGTTTTTACGAGGTTTCCTCCCGGTTTTCCGCCGTATTGAGTAGAGCAGATTAAAAAGTGGAGAGTCCGTCGTCATATAAATGAAATACCTTTGAGTACGACGTAAAACACCAATCAAACAAACAAACAAACAGACGATAACTGTTCCTTTTTAAAACAATTGCCTTCGCTCAGCAATTAAATCTCTTTGTTCTTGTGTACGTTTCCCCCAAAGCATGTTTTTGGCGTTGAAGACAATCCGCGAAGAGGCGCACGCTAAGTTTTCTGATAATCTTTTCATAATCCGTAGCTCGAACCCTAATCCCTTCACTTTCAGAATGCTCTTCCATTCTCAGCTTTGATAATTAGCCGGGAAGCCGAAGCTGACATTGTCCTTTGTCTTTTTCTCGGAATTTACTAGCCATCTGAAAAGGATGTCTTTGTCAACAGTAAACGTTGACCTGTGGTAATTAAGATTCCCTCAAATTACAAGCACTTGACAAAATCTCACGTTGCAATTATATACAGTTTATGATTGCACAGCACTTATCGTGTTTGCTGATCAAAGTATCCGAGCGTTCGACTATGATAGTTAAGTGAAACGGCATTCTAAAATCGAAAAATACCTAAAATAAAGTATTGTTTAGGTTGCAATTGCAGATTTACACGCTGTATCCTTTCATGCAAATTTATATGCATGGCTGTGTGTGTCTTTCAGTTCTATTTTTATCTCTAAGTTTGTGAAACTCGTTAAGTTTCATATATAACTGTTTTATTGGAGTTTATTTCCATGAGCATGTAATTCACATGTTAGTAATATGTGTGCAGTGCCTTTGTTTTAAGAGGTTATGTTAAAGGACGACTTCTTCGAGATTTCTGCCTTGTTTGACCCAGTGGCCGAGTTTCGACCAATCAGAATCAAGACTGACCAGAAGCACCGAATGCTTATGAGCTTTTTGTAAACACGCTACAGAGCTGTACAATGGGATAAAAGGCAATTGTGTTCTTAAAGATTAGCGAATAGATGGTTAGTCCGCTTACAAGGAGTTGGCCTCTTAACTCTAAAATGTCTCTCCAGGCATTACAGTGAAAGCTATGGCTGTATATTGCACACCTTTGAGTCAGATAAAATGGTTAAACTAAATTCTGCCTGGATAACTGCCCAATTCTGGTCGAATGTCGTCGTGTAGCCTACTTGGCGCGATAGATATTTATCTTTAGTTTCTAGCCTCATAAAATAATCGACAATAAAAGTGTATCGTGTTTGGGGTTACATTAACTTTGATGAATGATTTATGAGTTTAAGCCTTGAAGAGATCTATTCTAATGTTTTAGCCAATCTTTATGTTTTATTAATATGTTCGTTCAATCTGCCAGTCGGCCCACTTTGTGAAAGCGCTATACACGCATGTATAAGTGATAGATCTAGTTAAAAGTACTCATTATACACTAACGGGTATTGTGCGATACAACATAGCATATCTTCTTTGTGTGGCATTGAGAAGCTGGTTGTTCAATAACACAGGTAAATTACTTATGGATAAACAACTTCCGACTGTATTAACACGACGTTTCGGTGTTGGTACTCCCACCGTTTTCATGTAACATAGCATATGTTGAAAACCATGTAAAAAGAAATTGAACTATTTCAAAATAAGCAATAAAAACAAATAACTAAATTGTTTAATTATAAAGTGCTGCTCATTGAAGACATTCTTAGGTTCCTACAAAATAATTTCATGCAATCAAGACATACCTCAACAGGATGAGAAATCCATGAGTGAATGGATGACTAGAACTGTTCAAGGCACATCTATTCTTTGATGCGTCCTAACTGCCACGCCATTAAAAATGTATTTGAACAATCCATATATTACAGTAACAACAATTACTGTTCTTATAAGAGCCAAATGAATGCACACAAACCACCCATAACTCTATTTCGTGTTTTATTACATATAGTGATGATTGGTATTATAACGAAAGCTTCTTGTCGGAGGATGACCAAGATTCAAGGCATGAAAACACCAAACGTGACTTACATACAAATGATTGCGTTTGTAGACACACAGGCCTCGTGATCCGAGGCCTTCAAATGTTAATAACAAATTCATCGAAGGCCTTTTTCAAAACTTTAAACATATGAAAGCTTGAAACGAAGGGAGTTATTGTTTATACAAAGTTTCTGTAATAATATGATATTTAGCAATTTATGGCTGATTTTGATGTTGTAAACAAATGACATCGAGGTAAGGACTCACTGTACGTCTCAAGGCTTCTATAATTCACAATCTCAACCAGATTGATAAAGATTCTTATGTGCATTTAAATATTTCTTTGTGGTTCACAGTCTTTTGTCGCCAGCCTCTCAAATACCATGAAATTTACATTGGAGTTCAGAGCTTGTGTGCGCGCGAGTTGAGCACGATCTAGCGCGGGACAAAATGTGTACGGGCTGGTATTATTATCATGCTCGCACCTGCTGAGTGGCCCATCTGTCGCAGCTCCCGCCAACAATCAATTCGTCCAGCTGAAATCAATAAAATCGTAATTGATTGTGCCGTTTGAATCGGGTGATAACTGTCACCATTTGTCAGGTGATGATCTTGTCGGAACGGATTCCACCTGTTCTAACTTAAAACAACAATTCCTCTTGTCTAATTGTTTATTTTATCACAACTGTGACTCCCTTTAAATGCACGCGTATACCGATTGGAGTGAACTGGACTGTATGGAACACTCGCCTGAATTCGCTGCCCAGCGTGTCGCAAATCTAAGTGCGTCGAGTAAAAATGGTAACACCCAAGAAAATTATGAGAAAGAAGAACCGTCTTATTAATATTTAATATAGCATAGTAGAGCAACAATATTATCATAGACCTCAATGCCCTTTTTTTTAGCAAAACTTAAGCGAAACGCGATCTCAGTCGTGTTCCATAGAGTGAAAAAAAAAAGAATTTAGTAAGGGTGTAATGACTTGCACGACGAAGGGCTAGTGGGTTATGCGTATAGATCTACATCCTATATTCGTCTGTATACGACCTATCCAGATTTCTTCAAATAGGAATGAGATCATTTCATATAGAACACTTTAATTTGACATACAGGTAGGCGTATACCTGTAGAAGAAATACATATTTGTTGATATACAATACACTGTCTCTTGACGTGGATAGTATAACAATTGTGCTGACATCATCCCTATTTCTACATCGACCTTTCTGTGGAGCTACACGTAACATGTAGAACCTGTTGCTTTAAGCATTTATGCTATTCATTTGACTATTCCTTTTTACCTGTCATTCGGTAAACATAAACTGGGCGTATACATTGTGCCAGAAAATGAATGGCACTTAAATCCTGGGTATAACTGCCACGCTTACACTAAAGGAGCTTGTTGAATATAAATAAGAAAACTTTATGACCTCAGGATTACAACATTCCAATTAAGCATCAAACATATGCATGTGTATGTGAGTACACACTTATCTATCTCATCAGCAGCTTCGTGATGAATAGCTTTCTTAACAGTGGATGTAGAAAGATAGCATGTCCAGCTGCTGTCATTTTCATTTGGCTATATAGTATGCTTGTCATTTGCCCTCCTGTGTATATAATTATATACCTTACAGCTATAAATTCGACCTAAAACAAACGCCTTTTTGCTTGACAAAAATAAATAAGGCTATATTAGTACGATGGTATCAGTTATACCAGGTCTACTTGTTAGTAATAAAAAGCCATTCTTAAATTACTTTCACATTCTACTCGATATATTTTACATATCCTCACAATATATTTATTGCGTTATGCATTGGAATTTGGAGCCGTTGAAATGACGTGGGGGATTTCCCGGCTTTCAGTTTCAAGTCTAACATCATGTGCTGAAATAAACCACTAGCTGTAGCGCATGATCTATATACAAAGAGTTTATTGTGTTGGATCTGACATGCTCCAACATGTACGCTGGATGTGGAGGTAAAACCCGAACAACCGCTTATAGCTCACATGGTATGACCTGATGGGCCATGACATTCTACACTGACGTAGGTTGGTCGATTTTTCTATACACAACCAAGAGGTCCATGCTGCTTGACAGAAGAAAACCACGTGGTGTAACTGACAACAAAAATGACAGCAGCTATACGAGTCATTTCTTCTCTCAGCAGGACAGGCTATAAAAGACAACAGCTAGGGCCTGTAGTCAATATATTTAGGCCCTTTCTAATGTTTGTGCTAATTATTTACAAAACAAAAATAATAAATATATCTTTATAATTTAAAAAAAAGTAAAACATCATGCATTATATCAAATGTACCAGTACATTATATTCAATCGCCACATGAATGATAACTGTGCAACACACCTGACATACACGACAACATATCGGTAGGCCCTAAATATCTATATTTTGTTCGATCCAAACTTTTAAATGTCAAAGAATAAATAGTTCAAATCTACTTTCATCTTAGTTCATTAGGGCTTACGGCATGTGCTAAGCATGACCGTACATGCCTTCATGGCCACTGGTTTTAATATATTATCGCTGTATAAACTGTTATTATATAATAAAATACATATAGGCAAGGTTAAGTCAACTGTCCAAGTGCACTCTTAAACTCTTTTGTTAATTTGTACCTGGATAAATTGTATAACTACCTGTGAGGGCAAAGGTCATTGGAAATCCACACCATAACCCCCCTCCCCATCCGAAACGCATACACTTCACGACGTACATACAACTATCCGTGATAGTCGAAGTTTACTATATGTTGCAGGCTACCAAGACAAACTTTAACTCTCATGTAAACATTAGATAAACTGTGTTTTTTTATATATACGAATCTGGTGTATAATATATATTTGTCGTAGAATGCTGACGTATACATATGTCTACGTGATGCCTTTCAAACACACTTTATTTTACCGAGTAGATTATTTTTAAAAATCTATATGGTAGTGTGTTATCTAATAATTGTCCTCTAACAAATCGATTACACTATACAACGTTCACAAATTTCAATTTGTATTTGATTATTAAAAAATTTGCCAAAATTAGTTATGTCGTTAATCTATGTTAATACAAATGAATTTGATAAATGTACGGAAAAATGCAGAAAGCTCACATGTTTATTGATAAGCGAGGCACAAGCCGGCAGTTTTCAGGTGGTTTGACAGTTACTCTACATAGCCCTCGACAACAGCATGGGCGTGGTGAAAACATGTGCGTTACACATGGCTGGCTGTCAGAACACATAAGCAATTTCATTGGTTGAGAGAAGGCTGGATGACGTCATGATCAATATTAATATCCACGTGATCGTTCCTGACCAAGCAGCGTGCTCAGTCTCAGCATTATTCAAATAGTAGGTAAACAAACTGAGCGGCCTCGTCTCAACGTGCACTGCTAACTCAGTTCATAACAAACCCTGACTGTCAGCGCACTACTCCATCCGCAGTCCGCTCTGCATAACACTATTTTTGTTTGGGCTTTGCCATTACAGTGTATCTTAACCAAAATGCTGAATATTGCTCAGCTTATCCAGGCAGCTGAATTTCTGGATAGACGCGAAAGAGGTAGGCATGAGGTTTTTACGATTTTTGTGATTGTTTTTTCTCTGCCACGTTGCGGCGATCTGACAACCACTTGACAGCTCATTCTTACCATGCTGATATCTGTCTTTTGCAGAGGCTGAGCACGGATATGCGTCTACATTACCAATGCCGGACGAAACAAAGAGAAATAGAAGTAAACCAAAGAAGTCTCAGGGAAATAGGTAAGTTCAGTTTTCTCGGTTTTTAATACAACAAAGTTTATCGTTTTCCCTTTGTCAGAGTTAAGATCAGCTGATCAACAGGGCGAGGTCACGGTTTAACTGAGCAAAATGTTAATTTCATCCTTCGTTTCCTTTCGTGCTTTTGTCCTAGCATCGATAAGACCACTATTTCTCTTTCTCAGTCAATTGATTTTGTTTTTCATTCTGCCAAATGCATAAATCTGCTAGTTCTTGGCCGAGAATAATGAACGCCGGGTTCTAATACTTGACGCCATGTTGACTCCACGCTGGCGCGGGTGACACCTTTTTCTATCCTGACTTTATGTCGTATGCTGATTATGAATACTTTTTCTGAAATATTTTAAAGGACAAAAACAACACAACCGAATGTTCGGTGTTTAGAGGAAATTTGTTCCGAAGGTTTAACGGCGTTCTTGTTGTCATTATTGAAAATAATCTACACAAGCTAGTGTAGATTTTTTGCACTAAGCTTCTCGATTTTTAAAATTCATTCTGGATTGTTTTCAGCTTTCTGAGCATTGTTTATTACTCAGGCTAAGCCAGAAAAAGAACACTACCTTGATTTATCAATGTGTGAAGAACAGAAGATAAAACCGCCAAATTAAACGGCTTGTTTTGGCGGCCTGTTTTTTTGTGTGCGTGTGTAAAGATTTATTCAGTTGTCCTATTTAGATTTCGCCACCACTTAATGCAATATTTTGTTCACCAAAATGTATGTAAGGTTAACTGTCGTGGTTTATTAGGTCGAAGAATTACTTTAAAAATTCAAATTTGTATGTAAATGACCTGACATGGAATAGTTTATGTGAATGTCAGGCACAGCCATGTGTGTCGTTTGCAAGTCATGTGGCTTTGCTGATGTTAGCTGTGTGCGCTATTTTTAGCACGGCCTGGATAACCCAAACGTCAAACTCGCCAATAAGTTACAGTTTCGGTTTGAATGTATTATCTCGTCTTATGGTTTATTTTCCTAAATATGTTTTGTTTTTGTTATTTTAACAGATCAACACATAATGAATTGGAAAAAAATAGGTGAGTCTTCAAGTACTTCTAAATATTTTGTACACTATGCTGCTCACCCCTACCCGGGCTTGTGGAACAGTCTGACAAAATGGCTGCCATCTATACTCTTTTGCTGTCACACAAACCTGTCAGTAGTCTTTATGCTGACTGGCCGGATTGTTGAAGCCATGATCTCTTTAATTCCAGTTACAATTTTTCTGTTCTTTTGAAAGTGAGGACAGGTTGAAGAAATGTTTCTTCACTTTTTAATATAATGCCTGAACCCAATAAGAGCTAACCCTATATACCCTTAAACGTCACAATAACATTAACTTACAAATTTTACCCTAAACTGTTTAAACACTAGTTACAGGTGATGGACAGATTGTGCCATTAGACTGTGAGTTAATAAGCATAGATTTTTTTTCTTTATTTTCTATTTTGCTTTTGTAAGTTTTTTTTTATATAATATTACCCCCTTCAGAGCATTTAATTATTTGTACAATAATATATTGTAAAACATCACTCTGCTTTTTTGACTTGTAATATCTTAACAAAGACTAACTAAGTCATGATCAACAAACTATAACTGATTGCTCGTTTTATTTTAGGAGAGCACATTTGAGAAATTGTTTGGAAAAATTAAAAGATATGGTGCCATTAGGTAGAGAAAGTTCAAGACATACAACATTGGGTTTACTGACTGAAGCCAAATCATTTATTGAGGTAAGTTTTAATATTTGTCTCACTTTGGTGTCCAAATAGCATGATATATTTGATTCAGGTGATAACAATGTTTCAATTCTTATGTAATTTGTAACAATTTGTTAACCATAAGAATGTGTTATTTTTTGACAAAACTCAAACTTATGAAATATATTTAATATGCCACTTTTTTTTAGACTTTGCAAGATAAAGAGAGAAAACAGGCTTCTACTAGAGACGCTCTGAGAAGAGAACATCGCTACCTCCAGAGACAATTAGAAAGACTATCTCAAGGCCAATATAGAACTAACCAAGAACGCAGCATTAGTGAATGTAGTACCTCAACCAATTCAAATTCCGCTTCAGAGTCTGGTAAGAAAATAAGGTTTTTCAATTTTTGCACGATGTTAAACATAAAATGTGCATTCTATTTGTTGTAAGTTTGTGTCATTGTGTCGTGGATTAATGTATTAACCATTTGTCTGCTGACCAAATGCATAAGCAAATCTTTGGCTATATTAGAACATATCCAGATATGAGATGAATTTACCAATGAGTTCCAAGAGTCATTGTGGTACAACTGGTGTCCCTATCCCCTAGGAAGTCAATCTATCAAGCAAAATTTCTCACAAAACACTTGTCACTGTGATAAGCATATTTTGTTGTTGACTGAATGTGGCTCCGATTCTAGGTTGTAAGTACACCATCTGGGGGATTTCTCCAAGTCAATCATTGTTTTGTGCAATATTTGAATCTTCCACAAGCATTTTGTTTTATGATCTGTGTATTTTTTCTATGATTTCAGATGAAGTAGACATTGTAGGGTACAACAGTGTTCATAGTGATACTGATGACCACAGCAGCATCCAGAGTGTGGGCAGTGATGGGGGATGCTCAGTTGATACAAAAAAGCTCTCGTCTTTCACGTTTCCTGCCTCGCTATGATATCATCAGAATTCAAGGCTTACTATGGGAGCATAATTTCTTTGAGCCAACATGAAATATAGGATCTGGTTTGCACTTTATATGCAAATAATATGCAGCCTGTGAAGTAGTATTGGAACATGTTGCATGACAGACTACTATGAGTGCAGTAGAGGAAGAGTAGACAACTGGATAATACCTGTCCAGAGTTATACTCAACTCTCTCTTAACTTGAGAATGTCCAGCCTTCCTCATCACCTCAAACACTGGAATCCGAACTGTGTAGATACATAACCAAATGATTGCCTCTAGTATTGCAGATCAACCTTGAGTCCATATTCTTAAAGGCAGCAGGTGTCGTGTCTGCACAGCATGTCAAGGCAGAAACCAGTTCTAACATGGAATACTCATGAACTTCAACTTATCTTAGGGAATTTAGGGCTCCTTTTTTTGGCCTCTTATTCATAGATGAATTGGGCTAACAGACTGTTTACAGTGGCGGACAAAGTCACAAATTATTCAAACACAGCATATCAATGTTTTCACCAAGAAAACATTCATTTGTTGATGTTGCTTCAAAGGTTTACTTTTTTTTTTCTGGACTGGAAATCGCACAAAATAAAATGTATGTCGGATTGGAATGTAATTTTAAAAGGCTCAATGAAAGATGCCCTACGCTCAAATGATGGCTTAAATGAAAGTAAAGCCACTAAAGGTAATGGTCAGTGTCGGAACTGTTGTTCAGAACAGGTGCCAAAGGTTGTATTGTTATGGCTGTACAGAAAGGTAAAGCCTATCTTCTGTTTACTCCATCGTTGCAATGCTACATTACATATTTTAATGTTCAGTTTTCAACATTATTGTCTCACAGTAGCCATTAAAATGGTAATTATTTTAACCAAGTAGATTAGCCTTAAGAGGTTTTAAAGCTGAAATTTAAAATTTCTATATCTTTTAAATCCCTTTCTAAATGATCTAAAAAGCTAGGCTGTAATATTAAGTAATATATAATTTATGCATGAAAGTACGAGTTAAATAGCAGATTCTATGAACTCTTGTAGGAGCTGCTTTATCTGGATTCTGGTGTGATTTAGGCCTCCTACTACGTACCATGTGAGGCCTGAATTAACTGTTAGTAAACCAGGGTCTTGCCAGTTAGGTTTCTTGCCTGGTTAGGTTGGACAATCTGAAATTTGACTAAAAGAGAAGTTGATGATTTTTACTGTAATATAAAATACAGTCTAAACAATGTGCTTTCTCGGTGAGCTGTGTACGAAGGAGAAAGATGATGTACACGTATGCTGAACAAAATTTTAAGAAAAATTGGATAAGAAAATAAGCTGTGATATTGGAATTAAAAGGGGCAGCTACAACTGCTCAGTGCTGGATGTCGGGTATGCTGGTAACGACACAGCGCAGTGAGCCTTTCACTAGGTCAGCTCTACTGACTGACAAGTCACACCATACCTGTTCTTCCCGCCTGAAATCCTCACTGATCTGTAGGATCAGATAATTTGATGTGCATCATCTCTTAGATGTGCTCAATGTTTTGAGTTACTTCAGGGCATTCATTTAAGATATTTTATGTACCTTTTTTTGTTTTGTTACTAAAGGGTAAACTTACAGCTGCACAGGTGAGATTGGTGTCTGCCACTCGGTGGGCTGGTTGGACCAGGTCATGTTACTTCCCCTTAAACTTCCAGAAATATAATTATTTTTGAGGAGAAAATTGATCTCAATGAAGTATCATCCTTATTTTAAAGGCTCTGTGCAATTCTTATAAATCAACCCCACCCCTTACTCCCATGTCATCCTTTAATTCTCTTTAAATCACCAGATTTATTAAGGGACTTAAGTGTGCAAGTTGTGTGTTGCACCAATGTTGCTGTAATACAGCTGGCCATAAGCAAATCCTGCCACGATTTTAAATTCTGTGGTAATGATGGTCCGACTCTTTTAGAGATTTTTAGGCTGTGTCGTGTCTCTGACAAGTGCTAAAAGTTTAATATGTCTACAGTTTTATTGTTATGAATAATATATATATTATATATCTATCTATCAAATGTATTTTAGCTGTAGGGGAATGTGAGAAATTTCCCAAGTTCTATGTTCTGTGTTGGATTGTCCATAACTTTAATTCAGTATTTCAACAATCACACTAAGACTCCCTTTATGTCTGCCAGATTATGATCACTCTCTAAGCTTACAGGATTGTTTCCATCTTAGGCTTGCAATTGAACTGTTTGGGAATGAGGGAAATTCAGTTGGATGATTATTACGGGTTCTAACCAATGTGATTTTCTTTTCTCCCAAAAGCTGATAAGATCTGAATACGAAAAACGTGGTGCTATTGTTTTCTGTTGATAGAGAATTTGCACTCGGAGAATAAATGTCGACACAATTTGAAGCCAAAACAGATAAATTTCCCGTCTTCAGGATTTGAGCAATGGCAATATAATGGGATATCTTGTTAATAAGTAATAGTCAGTGGCTAATATGCCTTGTTATTTTCTATTTATATGGTTAATACCATATACAAAAGCAATTCCTTATTCATTATACAAATGGTCTGAAAATTCTACAAACCAGAATGTCCAAAATATCTTAAATACGGAACAGTTTATAGACAAAATGGCTAATTCAATCCTAGATTGTACAGTTACGTTAGTTGTTAAAGAATGACTTAGCCGTTACAAGTGTTCAGTGGCTCTACTGATCATTGTATGTCTATGACTGGTGCTGGTAGCTATACTAGACTCTAGCAAATCTATCTCTTGTATATACAACATTAATATTGTTCATGTTCTCATTGCCCGAGAATTAAAACCTTTCATTACTTGACATCTTGTGTTTGACTTCCTATATGTGAGTCTAATTAAGTGTATACGGGTTAAACATACTTTAATAGTTCACATGTATATTTTTGTTGCTTGTTCATGCTCGTGTCCATGTGCTCGTTTAAAGTAGAGGCAGTGTCCAGTGACGTAAATGAGACTGTACTCCATGGGGCAAGGACTGAACTGTCCGCTTATCTTTCAATTGCTAGAAAAACTGCAATTTCTGATAAGCTCCACACTCAATTCTTTCATTTATTAATAACACGTGATCCTAGTCAAGTACGGCATTAAACCCCAATCAAACAAGCGTGATCCGTGCAAATCATTCCTACATATGAAAATAGTATTTAGTTAAAACTCGGATCGTCAATCATTATCTGAATGTAATTAAAGAGGCTGTTGCAGCCGCTCTTTTCCTTAATTTTTACAAATGTTGAATAAGATGTTATTAAGCGTAGCCTGCGTTGTATGTGTATTTCAGACGGTTTTCTTGGGAGAATGTCGCTTCTGCCTGTAGAACCAGTCCGTTTAGGGTCAATTAAACCTCCTTACCAGAGTACGGAAAATGTCAAGGTGTTATAACCTGGGATCGAGCGTCAGGTGACCGAAAACGTCACAGTATATACATCTAGTTCATTTATCATGGCCCGGCTAACGTCAATAAGCTACATTAGGACCCTGGGTGATTTTCACTCCGTGTGATCTGCAGCGCATAACACATGTTTAAAAGTCGAGCTGTATAACAAAAGCCACGTATACATGTTCTATGCAAGCCTAACTCACTATGGGACGGCTACGAACCTGGCTGAAGTTTTCCACATGTAGGCATTGCCACATATAAATGCACGTCATTTAAAAAAACCTTCGACATTGTCTATAGCAGATTGAACAGTAACACGTCTAGTGTCACATGACGATCAATAATATGATCAATACATACATCATAACATATTTGGCATAAACAAGCTAGTTCAGAAAAGTTAATGTAGGAAAACTAATTAAGTAACTTAATTACTCCTACATTCACAACACTATTTTTTTTAAATCAATGTTTACTTTTAATTATGTCAAATTCTCGTGGGTTATTAAAAATTCGTGCTTCTGGTCATGAGGAAATAATAGCTGCATCTATTTTCTTTATTGGAACAAAGGACAAAGAAAAGCTACGCTTGAAATTAGAAGAAAAAAAAAGACCAAGGCAAATACATTTGGTGAACATTATACAGAACTTATATGAAATTTTGTAAAATATATCTGTGGGAATATCTATGAGAGAGTGAGCTAAAATTTAACTAGGCTTAATTTATGCCTAACGTTCCTTTTATAGGGCACTCCAAATATCGTTTTTATCATTAGACCCTGTTTGTAAAAAAGGTGTACTTTTTGTGGAAACTTGGGGTGGTTTTTCCTCTCTTAATTTTTCCGGTTCTTCAGCCATGGTATTTTCGCTGGTAAACAACATTACCGACTTACTGCTAATAACGACTATTTGGGTCAACATATAGAGCTAATGTAAAAGTTGAGAGCGTAATGTAGGTCACCATAATGCTGACGCACCAAAATACTGAGATGTAAACAAGTCAAAAGAAACAACTACATGAAGTACATATATTGTAAATCCGGCTTAAAAACGGTCAATTTAATTATTCTTTTAAACTGATCTCACGAAGGACGATGTGCTGATGCAGTATGTCAATGGACACGATGTATTTGAGATCGACTTCTGCAGCAGCACAATACATGATCAATACATGATTATAAGTGTACTTGAGGTCAATATGTTACAAACATGGTAACACGGCTCTGTAACCAAATTACAAACGCTTCGTAAATAAAACAAGTGTTTTTGTTTGTTTATATATTTAATATTATTTTTAATACTTATTTTGGTAGTAATGTTCAATTTGAAGGGTACAAATCTAATACTCAAAACTGATCGTTACGCCGTCAAGCATACGCTTCATAAAATGAGCATAGGACGTTACACCAAAACCCAGCCGTTACCATCGGTAAATTGATGCTTTCAATATATCACATGGGAACGAAAAAGTAATAGTCCTAATAGGCCTACAATATGTAATTATGTTTATGACAACTTAAGCCGTAATAACTTCCATTTATTTCACGAGTTTAAATTACATGGAATTCGATCTTATACAGGACGTTTTGATAATGTGTGCAACGTTTTATAAAACGAAAATACTCATCCATATAGGTGCTACAGAGCTATATATAAACCTAACTTGTTTCCATTTTTTCTTTATTTTACTTTATGATTTTCATATTGGATTTGTTTGTTAAGTAAATTGATTGAAGTTTTTATGCCGTACCTAAGGTTATTTCACATATATGACGGCGTGCCAGACCAATGAGTGAAGGAAACATCCCTTAACGACACTGGCATTACACAAGATGCCACAGGACATTTACAGGACACTACAACAAATCGGCTTCCTAATGCATCTTAGCTCAGAGAGCATCAGGGCACATGAAGCTCCCGAGGCTTCGTATCAATGAAGCTTGTGCACTTTTGTTTTATTTCAATTTTATATAACACTTAACATCTTTAAAACTATAGCATAAATGATTTTATGTGTTTTAAGGTGATAAGCAAATGAAGGGCAATTTGTGGATATGTATAAAAGTAAAGGAGCATCTCAGAAATGATCGATTATTGAGCTAAATATAGACAATCATTCATCCGTGGCAAGATCTGGGAAGATTGGACATCTATCTGGGTCAGGTGGCAACCCAACCGGACCAACACTATAGTACACCAAACGAGTTCACTCATGCATGGCCAGAATTAGCAACCTTTCCTATAACTTTCAGTATAAACAAGAATGACTACATTAACGCGTTAAGGTCAGATGCCTATTAACATACCAAAATAAGATGAGATTTTTTTGTCACTGGGTATGTATCAGTGTTTAACCATACTGATGAATATTCAATGATTGGAATCTGGGATAATGTATTGGGGACATGACTCTGTCTGCCTCTGTGTATTATATTTCCGCCTGTTTTTTTCTGTGCAGTAACGATGCTGCAAACAGTTCAAGGTCACCTCCGTAAACATAAACACATCTAAGGTGGAGAACTTGGTTTGAATACCTGTTATTTTGAGCGGCTTTAGTCACTTACACCGAAAGGCTTATCTTTTTCTTTTTGGTTCTTCACCTTTAATAAAGCAACCTAACGTCCATTAAATATCAAATATGAAATGTTAGATACTCACTAAATGTTCATAGAAAAGTTCTGAAAGGGTAACTTGTAGAATATTTCAGATTGTACAAAATTGTTCAGAGCTGACCTTAATATAAACTTATCTTTATGAAAGTTTTGTCCAAAGTTAAACCAAGGACTTATATATAGTATCCCTGTGTCAGTTCTTACCATAAAGAAAGATTTGCAGCCTTTGCTTGGATAAAAATTCGTTAGTTCCACCATGAGCCTCTGTAGCTCAGTCGGTTAGAGCGTTGGCCCTGCAAGCCAGAGGCCTAAGTTCGAATCCCGGTGGAGGCAACCAAAAGTTTCTTTCTCTACATGTATACAAAAATATATATATAGCATTACTTCTCT
>JAVFBZ010187315.1:0-15505 GCA_032466195.1 Katharina tunicata
CTCGGAACAGTGGGCCAATATGCAATATCCGCCGTCGCAACTGTCATGCTTTTTTGCATACAAGACAGCCCTTCAGTTGGAAATTATCAACAGAGCATTATCTCGTTATCTGAAGTCTATCTGCGAATTAATCTGGCTGTCCTGCTTCGAACCCTACTGGTATTTCTATAGTCTAACCAGATACAATTCTAACAGATACATCGTCACGTACGCTGCACTGTACATACAATATTTGAATAACTTATAACCTGGGTGAAGTGCTATAGACAGTGTGTATAGAATTAAAAGGCTATCGCCCATTAGTTGCATAGCTCACTGAATGGTATTCGTTTTAGGGGCCATGAAACGGTCGTGTACTTTGCTACTATCTTCAACGAGCTGAGCTACATTGTGGTATAGAAAATGTAAATTATCGCATGTTGTAGATCTCAGAGAATAATTTGCAATTGGCTTACCATCTAACCATCTCCAGTCGCCTTCTTTTACTCGATCTGTAGCGCCTATCCACCAGCAGGATCCTTTGCTTGTCTTGATGTTTGATGTAAGGGCCGTCGTGTGCCTGACGTTTTTAAACGCTAGGTGCCAGCCTTTTTCAGCGCAAAAGTCTCTTGCTTCTGACCAGTTCAGTTTTACTTTGATAATCAGATTATAGCACATGTCCATGAATTGGAACGATTCTTCCGGTTCCGGCCATTTTGGGCACCGTGAACTTAGGCCTGAGTGAGAAGAAAAACAACAACAAACAAACAGTTACATTGATTTAAACAAAGTACATTATAACATCACAATATAATCTTCTTATTTAATATATATCGTCATCGGAATAAGAAATTTATTGAAAATATGACAAATTCGAAAGCCAACAAGAATCTGAAATCTTACCCGATGTTATAAGCGTAAACATGACAAGAGGAACAATCCTGACAGTTCTGTTCACATTGCTATTCTCTGTGTATGTTCGCATATTAATTCGGGTTAAGAATGAATAAATACAAGTTCTAATGCGGCTCAATTTTTGTAGTGTTTTTAAAAGGCCTTTTATGTTTTCAACTTGCGTTCTTTTAGACTTTATTATTTTTGTTGGTTCACAGTAACTATCTTCCAACGTTTTTGTTACACTTAAAGACTTTTGTCTACAAATGAATAAATAATGGGACACGTGACGATCAAATTTCTTTTTGTGCTCTTTCTATACAATAGACAGAAATGTATTATTGAACATTTACAATGGTTAAAATAGGAAATAAGTTTGAGAAAAACAGTTAGAATTAAAACGAACGTTTCAAATATATCAATCAAATAATTTAAATTTTTACCTATACTTTTTGTACAAATACTGATATTGACCATGTGTGACCAGGCTTCTGTCTGTCCCAGCTACACATTGGCGTCACTTCTCTCTCTCAATCAATCCCAGTTGATAAACAGTTTTGTGACATTTTTGTGTAGGCAGGTTCTGCGCGTCTTTTAAGCTATATGGACACAACGCATCTGTAGATATAACTGTGTATAAAAACTGTAATGTACTTTATTGTTAATAAATCCGTACTTTTACCTTTCAAAAGGAACACCCATATTTGTTTTACGATGCTTCTAGTTAATCTATGTGTTCACCAGTTTTAATAGATTGTTTGTATTACAAGCTCGTTGTTGCTGAGTTGCAGAAAGTTTAACAATATCTAAATTTACAATTGCTCGACACTATTAAAAACTACAAAAATTTGTTTTTAATTATTTTCTACATACTAGTATTGTAAAGTCATGTGATATCGCTTCACTTACAACTTGACTCAGCAATAAATCCTAGATATTCTTGGCCATCTGTTTTTTTGCCATTTAATTAATTAACAATTTTGTCAGATTATGCTTTGGTTGTGCCCTATTAGACAAGCTGTTATACAGTTAAAAGTATGTTATTTTGCTGATAATTTAATAATAATACGCAGCTAGTGTAGTTCTAAACACAGACTTTCTTATTTGATGTTTACATAGACACTCTATTGTGTCATTAACAATAACCTTAAAAAGGAATATAACCCAATCTAACAAACAAACAAGTGTCCTCAACAAGGGGTAAAACGCAGTTTGCTTCATTGGGTTTTTACGTTGCACTTAAAAGGACTATTGTAAATATGTTAGGGGGGAAAGGGGGGGGGGGGGTATGAACTGTGGTAATTTAAGGTAGTATGATTATATTGAGAGAGAGAAAAAACAAGCCGACTTCCTGGATTACATCCGACAGATATCAAAAACATGACTTAAAAAAAGATGGAATTTGAAATTCTGGATATATTGTGACTGTCGCAATTAAAACATGTGTTATAGTTTATGGTGGATCCTCAACCCGTATTTCAAAGATGTATACATATACTATTTACCTTGTGCATGTTATTTGTCGCGTTTCATGACTCGATACAAATAATTATTTTGTCAAGGGAGTTGGTTAAACTGATTTTTTAAACGGTTCATGTTTGTGTATCTTTGTCATATTTTTGTTATGTGTACTCCTTCTTAATGCCGCTTAAACAAGAGATCCCGCAGATGTTTTACCGGGATAAGTAATATTTGGCGATCTGGACGGTCATGGCAGCACATTGGCCTATGTGTTTGTGAAGAAAATCAACAGTGCCATGATATGTGTAGAGTCTGGCGTTGTTGTGTTGAAACAACTCCCTGTCGTTCAATAACAAGAAGAAGGAGGGTCTGGCATTGTCGTGCTGAAACAACTCCCTGTCGTTCAATAACGGGAAGAAGGAGAACCTGGCGTTGTAGTGCTGAAACAACTCCCTGTCGTTCAATAACGGGAAGAAGGAGAACCTGGCGTTGTAGTGCTGAAACAACTCTTTGTCGTTCAATAACGGGAAGAAGGAGGGTCTGGCATTGTCGTGCTGAAACAACTCCCTGTCGTTCAATAACGGGAACAAGGAGGGCCTGGCGTTGTCGTGCTGAAACATCTCCCTGTCGTTCAATAACGGGAAGAAAGAGGGCCTGGTGTTGTCGTGCTGAAACAAGTCCCTGTCGTTCAATAACGAGAAGAAGGTGACGTTGAACAATTTGGTCAATCTACCGAATCAAATTCTCTGTGACTTGCGAGCAATGTTGGATTGACGCTCTCTGATATTCGATTGCTTGGACGGACTAATATGACAGATAATCGCAAATGCGTTATTCTACATATTTCTCTATTCTGTCTATAGTCGCATTATATTTCAAAGATGTTTACGTGTATTATTTAACTTGTGCGTGTCATAAACAAAACAGTAGTAGAGCACATATAAGTCGATAGTATATACTTAGGCTATATATACCAACTATATATATATATAACGAGGTTGTAGCTACACTATGTGCTCGATTGATTTGTTGTTTAAGAGATGTTTAGGTTTCAACCAACCAGTAAAATTACATGTTTTAGTTAGCATACTTCATCTGATCATCGATTAATATCCCAGGTGTAGATAACACAAAAAATCGCAATAGCCGATGGAAGTTCCGACAATACAATGATCTTATGACGTAATCTGTCATATGTGTAACAATTGACAAATAAATGAAAGCGTAAGTAGTTTCCAACGTATGAGACAAATGATACATCGCATGGCTATATAATCACCGTTAAATAACCTCTGTAATAGGCTTTTCGTCGTCCCCTTGAGAAGTCGGCAGTTGTGACCACTTCAACCATTGATGTTATTAAATTTATCCAGGATTTATTCATTTGTGTAGGGAGTTGCCATTGCCTTTCGTAACGGCTGCCTTAAAAGTTCTTTTACCAAAGACATATTTTACCTGGTTTTGGCAGTTGGTCAATGGATAGATGCTTACGAAGCTATTTGTCTGGATTCCTATTCAAGTTGTCGCTTACAGATCGACATGGAAAGAATGAATGGGACGCCATTAGTTGTTGCAAAAATATCAATCTGTACTAGGACCAAACACGAAATGACTTGCGCCTGCTAATCAAATGAACTGGTGTGAAAAATGACTCCACGACAAAAACGACCTGTACATCAGTCAATTTAAAAAACTGAAATAATACTTCCAACTCTATATTTTTTTTCTCAAAATAAATTAAACGACCAGCACTGAGGTCTGCTGAATAAATCACAAACAGAAAACGATCTCATTCCTCTTTGTCCATAGCAGCTTTCTACTAATTGATTTTCTGTGAGTCTGCTGTTTTGTTTTTTTACTGTTTCGTATAATCTGTCGTCAAAATAAAAAAAACTGCCAACAAAGTGTTGAATGAATTAGCTGCAGAAATACATCCTAATTTTACTTGACCCAATGCAGTTTCCTCAAATTGATTATCAGTTACTAAACCTGTTTTTATTCTTCGTAGTCGATTTTGTCAGGTGAAATATACACCTCTATTTTCACCTTTGTTTATCTCCAAACCATGGCCCTTGTCTTGACGAATGAACATCACAACGTAGCAATAACAGTTCTTGAGCGTCAGACAATAATTGTTCTTTTCTAGTTCATAACCAATTCGTTGTGTTGGTGATAGTAAATAGCCTTCATTCAATATTTGTCATATTAACTCACAAAATTAAAAATACCTTTTATAATTGTTTCTTGGTAAAACATTATAGGTACGTTATTTTACTGGGTACATACAAATATCCACAGTTCAATAAATAACAATGTCTATATATTGTTCGAAATATTTAAGTTTTTATAAAGCAAACATCAAAGTATTTCAACAATCTTACACAAAGGTAAATATTCAGTAAATAATAACCATACCATTACTTGTATACTATACATGATCGATTTTGAAATGTAAACGGTTTACTGACATTTCGAGTAACTAACAATAAAAAGATCTGTTTATATTCACGGAGTGTGGGTGAACCGTTATAAGGCGTGGGTTGTCAGAGAAAATGGAAATGTATAATCTCTTTCATTAAAGTGTATGTGCCGATCTTAATTAAGGACAACCTGTTCAAGAACATTGACCGTACATATGGACATAACCTGCCGGCATATGTTCAAAGCGTTTAATATAAGGAAATAAGGGGCCGCGCCGTTGCTCAGTTTGTTACGGGTTGAACGTATGAGCTCCCTTCACCGCACCTCGAATAGGTTCGAATCCCCATGCGGATATTAGGCACATTAATGAACTTTTCTGTTGTCTGCGGATATCGTGGGGTAGTTTTTCGAGGTTTCTCCTCGGTTTTCCTTCACACACCTGTTGCGCAAAATCGTCATATAAGTAAAATACTCTTACCTACGGCGTTAAACACCAGTCAAATGTAAAAAGAAATACTTTTATGGTATCAGTTCGGTGTTTGTTTGCTTTAACTTTTCATCACTGTTTAGTAACATAGCAAGGGTTTACAAAGAATTGAGTTTTGATGTTCAAATTAACTTACTCGCTTTCTTGTAGACTTCGTAAATAGTATATTTAATCTGAACTCAAGAATTTAAATCAAACGTGTAAGCATTCGATCTACGGAAAAGCGAAAAAATAATTTACTGAGCTACGGCGTAAAATTCCAATCAATCAATCAATCAACAACGGATATAGTAGAAGTTCAAAAGAGGTTAAAGTTTTATTACATTAAGTACGGCGTAAAATCCCAATCAATCTACCAATCAATCAGTTAGTCAGTCTAGGACTGAACAGATTCAATATTCCATTCAAAAAGCCGAAGGTATCATAACGCTTGTAAATGGAGTTCTGAATATTACAATTGAATTTACAACAGTAACTATTTGTGAGAAAAATCGCATTTTTTTGTCCAATTAGTTTCTGTTCAAATATATTTTTGTTACGTTGTCAAACTCATCGTGCTAAATAATCTGCTGCAGAATGGTTTTGCACATTCAATAATACATTGCCTCTTTGAGTCGATTAAAGCTTCAACTTCATTATATTCAGGAACTGCACCAATTGGTTTGATATTAGACCATTGTGTTAAAATACTCGTTGATATTTTAATCGGATGGACGATCAAGTGTTATTCGGTTGATGAAGTCGTCGAAATCATAACGTTGCCTGTCCAACACAAAGAAAACATCGTGCCTAATTATCTCCTGCACACGCTCTTTCAAATGTAAGGTTTGACTGGTATATCTTTTATCTTCAAAACAAACGGACCGGATAAATTCACATTTTGATTAAAGATTGAATCTGTTCAAAGCTTTCGGTGCATATAAGCAATACCCAAAGTGTTGCTTGTTACATGACTCAATATTTGATGTAAGACAACTTCATTTAAGTTGAAAAGGTTTCGTTATTTGAATGTGTTTTTTTATTATAAATCATTTTGTTCACAAATTTCCTTTTTAACGAAAATGGTAATTGCCGAGCAAAATCAACTGAATCGGCAGAAATGAGTAGATAGGCGTGGTAGGTATGCCGATTTCCCCATAAAAATGCAATGATAAACCTTTCGCTTTGTGCAAAGTACATGTTCGTTAATCAAGCTATCTTAATTTAAATTTAATTTAAAACATTATCTATCTTTGAGAAAAATCGTATTTGAGAATTGATTTGACATTAAGAATTCATTGTCCACAAGCGAACATCAACAATGCTATAGTTTTCTGGTGATCGTCCACCCCATTTTAGTATAGCGTAAATATATATTTCTACCGAACTATTTTTACCGCAGACTTTTTGATCATAAACACTCATAAAGCTAAATCGAAGATTTGTGACTGCATACGATTTTAAAGAATGAACCTTATCTAGATTTTAAACTTCGACCTTTTTACAGAATGTCTAAGGTACCAGCGATCACTTGAATCCAATTTGTGTTTTCTGTCGCAATGTACAAAGCACATACATTAAGCGTTGTTGATCAGATTTATCAACTCATTTTACAAAATAATTTTTGTACAGGGTACTCCGATTGTTGAATTTGTGACCTTGCACCGAACTGCTATATTGATCAAGGCGGTTTTATAGACCCTCTGGTCACTGTTTAGATAATGTGATTGGACTCATAATAATATATTTTTTTTATTTCAGACTGAAGTCCATATAGTTACATAAAGAAACAATTTTTGATACAATAAATTCACAAATACAACATTGACCGCCATTAAGACATAATGCTGGAGGACAAAGATATGTCACTGTTAAGTATAGTTTGCACTATCCGATTCTCGGACAATTGTAGTGTTTGTCTCAGCACAAATACCGATTTCCCCAACAGTTCACCAAATATAGGAATACCGTGTGATACAAACATTAGGCTAGCACTACAGTCATGTCGAAAGTACATAAGCCAACGGAAAGAGTTATTATACATTATACGTATAGAATTGAACACTTTCTGTGTATAATAGCACCATAGTTTACAACAATAGATTCCATCAATATATGAACGAAACAAAGAACATTTAACATCACTAGAACAGTTACGAAACTTGCGTGTTAGTATGTTAGCTTATATACAAAGCTTTCTTCTTTGACAAATAATGTCTCCATTATCATTAAGATCATGAGTAATAATATGCCCCCAAAAATATACTGATGGACATACTCAAGAGCAACACCATTACGATACACATTATGAGGTACAAAATGTTGATATGGTTTGGGCCTCAGCAACATACAAACAGTTTTCTTAACATTGTATAAAATATCATGGGAGACTGCTAAAAGTGCACATAGCAGCTTACCTTCATTATTGTGTTACAACAATGCAAATAACCAAAACTATTGAATGAAAATAAACGAAATTGATTCTAGTGATATATATGACTCTTCTTCAAAAGTGAAATGATATATCCGCCCTGAGACAATTATTTAATACGCCAATTCGTTCCAGTCTAGGAATAACTTGATCGTGTCTGCTTTTCTTTGCGTCTGACTAAAAATACTTTTTACAGTTTTCCTATGAAGACATATTTTACCTGGTTTTGGCAGTTGGTCAATGGATAAATAGATGGTGCGTAGCTATTTGTCTGGATTCCTATTCAAAATGATTCGAAAACGCTTGCGGATCGACATGGACAGAATGAATGGGACGCCATTAGTAGTTGCAAAAATATAATTCTGCACTGGGACTAAACTCAAAATGATTTGCTCATGGTATTAAAATGAACTGGTGTGATAACTGAGTGCACGAGAAAAAAGACCTGCACATTAGTCACAACTTAACAAAACTGAAATAATACATCTACCGCAAACACTTGTATAATTTGTTATCAAAATAAATTCAACAACCATCACTGAGGTCTGCTGAATAAATCACACGCAGAAAAATGACCTCATTCCTCTTTGTCCAACGCAGCTTTCTACTAATTGATTTTCTGTGACTCTGCTGGGTTTTTTTTACTGTTTAGTATAATCTGTCGTCAAAATTAACAAAAAAAAAAACTGCCAACACAGTGTTGAATAAATAAGCTGCAAAAATACATCCTAATATAGCTTGACCCAATGCAGTTTCCTCAAATTGATTCAGAGTTAATACACATGTTTTCCTAGTCGGTTTTGTCAGATTACATATACGCCACTAATTTCACTTTTTAATTCTCCTTGGTTTATCTCCAAACCCTAGCCCTTGTCGTGGCTAGAATGAAGATATACAAGATATACAAGATATACAAGATTTATCAGCAAAACAGACCGACCGATTGAATTCACATTTTGATTCAGGATTGAATCTGTTCAAAGCTTTCAGTGCATATAAACGAACCATAATAGTTGCTTGTAACATGGCTCGATTCTAAAAAGCAACTCCATTTCAGTTTACATGGTTTCGTTATTTGTGTGTTTTTGTTTTATAAATTATTTTGTTATCGAACTTCCGTTTTAAAGAAAATGTTAATATCCAGGAAAAAGCAACTAAATCTGCTGGTTATGCCGATTTCCCTCCATAAAAATGTAATGAAAACCTAACGCTTTATGCAACGTACATGTCCGTAAATTGAGCTATCATAACTAAATTATTTTACAACATAAATTATCTTTGAGAAAAATCGTTTTGGGTTTGTTCTCAGAAACGTATTTGACATTAAAAGTACAATTTCGGAGCGTTGTGTTCTGCTGTTTGTCACCAGCACGCGCTGACAATTGTTGACATTAAAACCCAATAATAGACTATTAAGAGAAGACCTAACGACCTACGTAATAACATGTCTTTACTGGTAAATGAAGATTAAATAAAGGCAGATAACTCACACTAGTTTGAGAAAGTTCAGCAATAGAATGTATGCGCGTATCAAATACTCTCATTATACACAAGTAATAGTCCTTCACACTTAGGGGTTGTCAGTACAGCTTGATTGCAATAAAACGTGTTAGGGTTTCTCTAACTTGAACACAGTGCGACACATACTTGTTTATGGAGGCAGAATCGGTATACTGGAATTGCAACAGGTATTCTGGACATTGAACCAAATCATAATAATTCAGTGAACAGTAATGAGGAAAAAGTACTGAAGCAAAACAGAGGTTTAACTTAAATGAGTCAATTATCACAAGCGTTAAATTGAGTTAAGAAAACGCAGGGCGTTGATTACAAACGGATGGTTTCCATTTTATCAATTTGTGTTTTATGGAAGCTTTTTAAATAACACAAATTTCATTTGACTTAGCAGTAAATCTCCACTCGTGTGTGGGTATGTTTTGTGTCATCAGTAAGCTCGGCCGTGATAGGTGTATGAATATACTTTAAAATCTTACATGTTGTTCGCCGGAAGCCTATTTAACGCCGTGTGCACTTTACAAACATAAACTAACAAGGCGTCACCGAGATAAAAAAATGTTTATGGTTTTAGAATATGCAAAGTTCAATTCAGGAGTAGCCTACATTGTGTTTGGAAGGCAAAACAGATGGAAACCGTGGAACCCGTCTTCGTTGGCAGTTACCCGCAGAATATGAAACAGTTCCATCGACGTCCGACGTGATGTGCGTAGTACATTCTAGGGTATCCGAGTGGTGTCTTATATGAATGTCAGTTTGCCGAGATGTGAATAGACAGTCTCTTGGGTGAATCAGTAGTTTTCGTGAAGGACAAAGTCCTCTTCCAGAGTGACAGAACAATTAGGTTTTATCGAATGTTAATTTGCGTGGAAGCGTCTAGTTAATAACGTCACAATAGACTGTAATCACAGGTGTAAAAGGCAATCTAAAATTGACAGCTCTGGGATTTCAAACTTTTTCCAATTAAAATAGTATCGATATGTTCACACGTTAAAGCCTAGCTATTGCGGTGCTTGTTAAGCAACGCGTTATACGCCAATCAACCAATCAATCTTTCTTTATAATACTGATTCTGGTTACAGTTGGGCTGATAACCAAGTTATCTGTGGAGCTGTGATCTCAACCTAGATGTTGTGTTATCCTTAGGTGTCCTCCTTGATCTAACTTGATCTAGAAAGCGGAAGCTCTACACCAATTGGCCTATGAGATCAATATATAAAGCCAAGTTGAAACTACAAAGTTATAGTGTTGCAAGGAAGACGTCTAGTGATATCTGAACAATGTTAATTAATTAATGACCACATCGAGGCAACCGACGCTTAAATGGAAATATTTAAGCAGTTCTATGGATAATAAGGCCATGTAGACAGTATAGCGCTCAGAGTAATTTATGTGCAAAAAGTCATAGAATAATTGTTAGATTACGGTGCATCAAGGTTCTTACCCGTTGTATGAGACTTGTAGGTGGTATCAGCCTCTAAGGCGAGGTATATTAGGCATTCATTATACTGCATTCATTGAACATCATCTTCGTTGAAGTTCAAGGACTGTGCGGCCATCTTCAAATAGTTATGATTAGGCTTTTTAAAAGCCTGTTTAAAACGAGATATCCAATTGGTTTTAGCAGACTAGCAAGTGATAGACCGCCATTGATTCGCAAAAAAGTGCACCCCTACATATATGTATTAGGCCCATCGGTGCCCTTAAAATGTGTTTCTGGTGCCAGATCAGTCAATTTTTGTAGCTTGGCAACTTGTTATGGAATGTTTATTATTGCCCACCCAACAATGCGGTTACCTTGGGAAGGTGCTGTACTATGCTTTTGGGGTTGTCCAAATGGGTTGTATAACGGGGGTTGTCCCAATGTTGTTAAATGACGCACCAATAATCGTTAACACTGTTATATAATACGACAAATTTGGTGCTTTATGATCATGGTGGTAATCACTCTCTATGCTTTAATTGCTGCTCACTGATATTTATGTACTCTGCCTACTTTCCAAGTTATGCAATTTTAATGCAATATGCACCATGGTAGTATTCGCTTGTACTTGCTATAATTGCTCCTCACTGTGATTTAGGTATCACGCTGGCCGACTTAATACTTACCGGGCATTGTGTGCCCTTTGCTGTTTATTATTTATTTTAGTAGTTTGTAGATTGTAATAAATTTTTATTATGTGCAATAAAATTTATTATTCGCCAATTGGTTGTTTGGTTTTAAAAATATATTTAATTTTGTTTGTCAATATGCTGCTGTAAGGAAGTGTTATTTCAGAACCAGTGTATATTTGACTAAAATCAGTCACAGGAGTATAGCATTATGACCTGCATTAAAAGTGGATTTGCAAAACCCCCCAGTATTGGTTTATACTACCATAATGTTTCGAAATTATTGATGCGTATAGAGAACTTGTCCTCACAAACGTAAATAAAAATAAATTATACAGACATGACTTTGCCATAATTTGTTCGTTTTTCGGAATTACACTACTCTTGTGCCACATCCGCTTGACTTTTACCTCTTACATACCTTTATTGTCAGGTGAAGTGTTTCCGGTCCAATTCATCTCTCTTTGACAATATCTAGATGATTTATTGGTACAGGAAATAAGATATCTGGGCAATCATTATATTGATGTTCACTGACATTTGGGGGGTACGATGAAATCTGTGATACAATTTAATACACTCTATATTATCTACAGAATTTAAATTGTTAAAACAATACACCGGATATAGTCTACAATATTTACATTTTACAATGATTTAATTATTATTTGTCATAAATGTAATATCCGAAAAAGCGAAACCCCTATACTACAGTGTATATTGTCATCGTATTAGCTTATATAGAAGGATACTATAATACAGACCCGACACTGAAACTCTTCCAGACAAAGAATGTAGATTGTGTATAGCTGTCACGGATCACTTGGAAGCCATCAAATGTACTGCGCACATTATCTCGGACGTGATACGATCATTGTAATTTTGGCCGGAACTTTTTCACAGCCTGTGGGTCAAACTGTCAATGTAGACAGATTCCACGGTTTCCATTTGTTTTACATTCAGAACATAATATAGTCCTAAACTAAATATTGTGCATCTAAAACCATATGATTGGTCACGGATTGATATTGCCGTTCACTGGTGGTATCTATCATCCATAATGATGGTGGCCGTCAATTGGGTAAATAAGGAATAAGTTTGTCGAAAATTCCTGGGCTTTATTCTGTCTAACCGTTATATATTGGCAAATAATTGATATCTTTGTCCTCCTGGCATGAGCTTGTAATCAGGCATACTAAATTAGGCTCGTATAACCTTCTCGAGATTGAGAAGAATACGAAAATATCATTGTTTTTGTTGTCGTAGTACTGCTACCGCAAAAAAGTGCGCTAGCGAATAAATCGTCTAACTTTTCGAGAGAAAAAAACCCATATACAAGCGTGAAACAGTACCACGTGATCAGATATAAACTTATTCGCCATAAACAGCACAGAGGAATAACTCTTCCTAGGTGAACAACACGATGGCCAGTCAATACCTTAGAGTCGAACAATTTGATTCTCTATTTTAGAATGGTAAACACGCTGCTCATGCAGATAACTTACTTTAGTGATATTTAGCTTTTCCTCGTTACACAACAAATAATAAGACAAGGGCCAATAATGGTCAATAATATAAAGTGCTTGCAGCTATCTTGGTATTTAATCTGGTTTGTAGCTAGAAAGCAATTAAAGAAGTAAAATAATGTAAGAACAACGTGGTTTACACTCCCTGAATTATTCAAGTACATTGTTAGTAGAGACAAATGGTGTTGAATTATCGAATTTAGCCGAGGAATACTCGTTGCAATTTTGATTATAATTTAACAGTGTATCTTCCGTAGTCGACATAAACTTGAGGTATTTCTCGATACAATCAATATATCTTGATCAGACCAATGTTTGCGTACCACTGTATTCGCTTGAATGGCGTGGATGGCCTTTCGGCAATTTAGTGGCTTATCGATTGCTTCTATTCACTTTATTGCCGTGCTACATTCGTAAACAAACGCTCTCCCGGACATAATGATTGTACTCACTTCTGACAATTCTAACTTCGATGATATACGCATTTGAAGCCAACTGCTACTGAATCTGATACATGTTGTGTAATGTATGTTTCTTATGTTCCATTGTGTGTTTTGTCAAGGTCTGAGTGGCCTTGGATCCATGGTGATGATTATCTGTCAGAGCATGTTGCATATACAATTTTTGATAGTTTAAAAGGAGTCCAGCATACTATGTTTCTTTTATGATAGATTAGTTTATTGGTTGGGTCTTACAGCTTTACTTAAGGTTATTAAGCTTACGCTCAAAAGTTGAAGGAAGTCACCCTTATAGCGATACTTGGCAAAACACAAGTCACCACATGGCTTAATAGGACTCCAGAACAAATCGGTGTCCTCATATCCCTTAGTTCAGATAGCACCAGGACACATGAAGCTCACACACAACGATCCGTTGTTGCTTTTATGAAACAGATGCTTAAATCGTTTTGTTTTTTTGCGTCTATAAGCCGCTTGTCGCTAGGGTATAAAACTATAATGTAAACGGCGGACTTTTCCGGTGAAAACAAAAATCACAGCGTGGTTTTTACGAGGTTTCTGACAGGATTTCCACCATTCACCGGCAACACAACCCTTGAGTAATTACCCGATCGAATAAATAAAAGAGATTAACCCCGAATGTCTGACAACTTTAACCTTTTTAAAAGTTTCCCTAAAAACGGATATAATAGGAATGGACGAGATTTATTTCCGTTATTTGACGCGAGTTTGTATTTCCCAGAGTGCATCAGGACAATATTCATCTTTTTTTCATTATTTGTGCAAAAGATAGCAAAATACTTGATCTTGAAAGTTAAAGAACAAGTCCAGCCAATTTCGACTTATTATTTTCCAAGTGTATTCGGAAATACAATTGACCGTGTCACACTTGGAACCGAGTAGGCATAACCGTTAATTAATAAATTTAAAAACCGGAAGTGACGTTATTGTTCGCAGTGCAAATATATCCTGCTTGTGCCAGTCCTCACATGGATGAGCCTCAAGTAATTAACGGCTATGCTTTTTCGTTTGTAAGTGTGACACGGACAGTTGTCTTTCCAAACACGCTCGGAAAATAATAGTTTTTTTTTCGAAATTGGCTGGACTTGTCCTTTAAATATATACAAAAAAGTCCAGAGAATGATTCCAGCTCAAATAGCTTATCAAGGGCAGAAAGTATTCTTGGTTGTATACACTTGTCTTCTACTACTTCGAACAGTCACTTGCATTCACACTAGAGGACATTGTAGTAGTAACTTACTTCGAAAAATCCAAACTTCTAAACAAAAGTTTTAAGAATTCTAAGTTAATTATTTCACTACTATGTAGTTTCCGAGTAGGCTGTGAGTGTAGGTACCTTATTTAGGACTAAATAGAGGAAGCTTTATCAAATAAGCGGAAGTCCCGAGAGGATGAGCTTGGGGCGTGGAAATTGATTTTTCCGACTGTAAGCGCTAGTAAATGGTTAACCAGTCACTGCAGGAAACCGTGTCCAGAGTCCTGGCTAGACAGTTTATTACACGTTTTAAGACCAAAGGAAAATTGACAATGAGATGACGTGTGCACAGCATTATAACAGATTAGTTTCTATTCAAGTCATCAAATATACACATGTTTTATTGTCCACAAGTCGAACATAAACAGAGAGCCGCATAATAGATTTATGCTAATTGCCAAACCAGTTGAATGCCAAAATGCACACCAGTCAGAATGTAGATCTGTACTCAAGGGGAGAATTTCAATAAACAATCAGCAGAACATTTTGCGTTTTGGTTCATTCTCGTTGTAATTTAAATTGTCAGGCTACATTGCCATAACACCTACATAAGGTAACCGCAATAAAGTGTTCAGTAATCAAATTATTTGTAATTAAAAGACCAGTTTGTTTTGTTGTTGTTGTTTTGGGGGTTTGTTCGTCTGTTTGTTTGTTTTCTGTGGGGGGAGAGGGTATTGACTCCATCGTCAGAATATAGACCCGCTGGTCAACGTTTATATTTTGTCGGTGGATTCCAAGAAACTGTTACTTTTATTAGGTGTAAAAAAACTCAATAGGTGTATCGCACATAAATATTGAAAGAAATGAAGGCAAAATAACTCTACTGGTTACATCCATATATTTACGGCCTAATACATACCAACGTATATACCAACGTTACAACGATATATATAATATATATATATATATGAGTACAGTCTATCTATTGTTGACGTACATCTTAAAGTTTAAAATAGCAAACAGAAA
>JAVFBZ010187315.1:19812-30885 GCA_032466195.1 Katharina tunicata
GGGTATTTTTGAATGGTCTCTATTGGAAGCTGTGAAACCTAAATTGGAATCCAGATAGTCCAAGGTTCAGTTGAGACCTCTCTGCTTTCAATGACTTTGCCAGCATTATACAGTCTACACTCGGACGACTTGAAGTTAAAGTTGATCAGGCCACAGAGCGAGAGAGTGGCGATGCACAATCTAGTGCACTGAACCAACTGTGTAGACTTTATCGTCATGTCCGGCGTTGATTTGATTCTGAAGCTCTTGTTACGAAAAACTTGTTTAAGTGCTGAAGAAAAGAACAAAGTGTACAAAGTCAGATGTATTTCGATAAACTAGTCTCAGATTAAACCTGACCTCTGATAAGTCCGGGAACGTAGAAAGCAGTTAACAGTTCACAGTCAATAACTTGAAGGGCTCAGTCATATCTGATTAATTTGTGTCCGAGGCCAGCGGCGTCATTGTATTTTTAATATATTGATGATGTCAGACATACTATAATAGGCTCGTATCTTTTTAAGATTGAGAAGAATACCAGCACTTATGTAATGCCGGACTATCCTTGCTGTTGTCATAATAATGTTTCGAAAAAGTGCGCTGGCGAATGAATCATCTTAATTTTACTACCAACTTATTTGAAATGAAACAGAAAAGTTGTTATAGGGCCGATTCGATTTGAAGGCTAAAAGGCAGAATAAATAGATGAAAACGTGAAGCAGTGCCATCTAATCACATATAATTTACTCATCACAAACAGCAAAGAGGGATACTCTTTCTAGGTGAACAAGAAGATGGCCAGCCAATACCTTAGAGTCAAAGACTCGACGGTAGGAAGAATTAATTAATTATCTATTTCAGAATGACTGTCAGCAGAACTGTGGAGATATTTACATTTTTATTTCGTGTTTTTTTGCTATTCGCTGTAGAAGGACAAAGACATAGTGTAAATGAAATACCGTAGAGCAATGCGTTAAACATAATGCAATACCAGTCTATTGTGTAAATGGGGTAGATCCCCACTTCTTGTTGTAAACGTTACGATGTATGTGTTAGATTAAATGTTAACTTTGCAGGAACAAATTAATACATAATTTCTCACCGAATGTATATGTAGACTTTGTTGGAGGAGTAGTCAATGACGCCACAGCTTTGGGCTGGAACATATCTGTAAACGAAGACATATAATGGAATTAAATTGATGGAAATTGAAGTAAACATTCGTTGAACCGGACGGATGTTATATTGTTACAGCCTCATTTTTTTGTTTACGGTTTTCTAAGATTGTATTGGTAACAGCTTCTATTGTGATCGTTCTATGCAAAAATTAAAGAAAACGAGGCACCCTTTTTTCAGTTCAAGGTCTATTCTAGTAGATGAATTATTTTATTTGGTGTTATAGCTATTGCATTTCGAGGAATGGTACTCGAAAATACACTTCCCTATCGACTTGCAATCAAATTATAATAATTTATAAATAATGGTTTAATCTTCACTAAAACGCATATTTGTAATCGTGGGAATCCAAGCTTTTCGAAAATATATATATATATATATATATGATTCTGATTAATATTAGTCTGAAATAGTCTCTCAAAATCGACCAAACTGTCCAAGGCAAGGCCTTAATGAGGAAGGGGAAAACACAGTCATTGCCCAACTTTGACCAAACTACATTGTTAACAAAACTGCTGTTTCATTTTGGGTAGAATAACTCGTTTGCCACTTATAGTCACTTTAACTCAACTACTGTAAATAAAATGCATGGTGGACTTTTCATTCTATATATGATCATGTTACTGAAGTTAATGTACATTAAAATGTAGTTAATCAAATATATTTGTACAGTTTTTGCTTTGCTAGGTTTAAATTTGAGTAATTTGTGTTATTTTTATCTGCAAGAAATACAGAAATAATACATGGAACATACAGTCCACCACACATTTTACTTACAGTTGTTTCATTTAAGTGGCTTTCCTTGGGAAAAAAGTTATCCTGCCATAAAGGTAAGAACAGTTTTGTTAAAAATGTTGTTTGGTCATTAATTGGGCAATGGCTTTATTTGTACACCCCATTTAAACCTAGTTTTATCTTAGTCATCCTATATTTTCGCTAAAAATATGTAACATGTAAGCATAGAGATTTTCGATGCTCTAAGGTACACGTTCTTATTTTGTTTCTAATTTTTCGTCAAGGATAAGTAAAATGTACTTTTAATTTTAATTATACAGAAAATGTCTGGAACACATTAACGAATAAAGTGGTCTGCTCGCCGGCTGTATTTGCAAAATTTGTTGACGGAGCAATTGGCAACCAATCTGTACAGGAAGACATATAACATGAAACTTAATTGATGAAAAGTCAACTTTTCATTCGTAGATAATGTAAAAGTTTGATGATGCATGCTAATTCATTATCAAACTAGCTCTATCAGTTGTTGCTTGCCGGTTGGTTGTTCTGTCCTTGAATTACCCTTTTTATCCTTTCCCCCATCAAAACACTTTGTTGGTCACGACAAGAGCAGCAGATAGATATCAAACAATGTGTATCATTCGGGCTGGTGGTTGTTTTATCATTGTGCTTCACCTTGATCTAAGCTGTATCATGTATACATCTGTTCGATAAGGCTCATGTTCCTTTCTGGTACCACAAAAGAAGAACCCCTTTATTTGACAGTGGTACATGTAGGTTCGAATCTGCCCGAATGTCATTTTCTGGTATCACAAAAAAGGAACCCCTTTATTTGACAGTGGTACATGTAGGTTCGAATCAGCCCGAATGTTCCTTTCTGGTGTCACAAAAAAAGAACCCCTTTATTTGACAGTGGTACATGTAGGTTCGAATCTGCCCGAATGTTCCTTTCTGGTGTCACAAAAAAAGAACCCCTTTATTTGACAGTGGTACATGTAGGTTCGAATCAGTCCGAATGTTCTTTTCTGGTATCACAAAAAAGGAACCCCTTTATTTGACAGTAGTACATGTAGGTTAGAATCAGCCTGAATGTTCTTTCTGGTATCACAAAAAAGGAAAATGACCAAGATAGTAACACATGAAGAAAAATAGTATTATGTACCTATTTACCTTGTTGGCATATTATGCCCCAATCATTCTGACAGTTTAATTGGTCTATGTGCCAAACTTCACAACCGAAATTCTTACAACACAAAGCTGCACAATCATAAGTGAATTTTGTAACAAAGTCAAATACGCCGTAATCCCAATCAACATTGACAACAGGCAATCCTGTAAAAAATAATCATCATTTAGTCAAAGTCAAATTTTGACCTGATAATACATGTAAAAACGCAAACTATTATTTTTGAGACATAATATAAAAGGGTAGCTTCTGTTGGCTGCGGACATCGCGAGTCGTTTTTATGAGGTTTATTCCCTATTTCCCACCATACACCGGCGACGCAAAGTAGCCATATAAGGGAAATACTCTTGAGCTCGACGTTAAACACTAATCAAATTAATAATATTTATTTTAAAAAAACACAGTTGCCAACACTCTTTAAATAAAAGTCATACTTTTTATCACAACTATCATGCTTGATGTGTGCCACAAAACTGGTATATTGTCTCAAAACAAGGGAACACCAGCACAATCATGCAGCAAGTTCTGTGGAATTAAGTGACTAGTTCACTAGTTATTGGCCTATCGTTCGCCGAATCGTATTCCTTATTTTGCTTCTATCTTCAGCGAGTGAACTATCACATCGTGTAAACAGAGAATAATTTGTAATTGGCTTACCATCTAACCATCTCCAGTCGCCTTCTTTTACTTGATCTGTAGCACCTATCCACCAGCATGTCCCCTGGGTTTTCTTGATGTTTGATGAAATGGCAGCCGTGTTCCAGACGTTTTTATACGCTAACTGCCAGCCTTTTTCAGTGCAAAAGTCTCTTGCTTCCGACCAGTTCAGTTTTATCTTTTGGATCAGGTTATAGCACATGTCCATGAAATGAAACGATTCTTCCGCTTCCGGCCATTTAGGACACCGTGAACTTAGGCCTGAATGAGAGAAAAAGAACAGAGATTGATCTAAGAAAACACTTAGATTGATCTAAGCTACGTATCGCAATGGATTCTTCTTATTTTATCATCATCGAACATAACAATTTTGCTAAAAGCATAACAAAATCAAACCTCTATGAAACGCTCAAGTCTTACCCAGTGTTAAAAACGAAAACATCAAAGGAGCAATAATGCTGACGGTGCAGCCCCTTTTGCGCTTTACGCTGTTGGCATATTATGCCCCAATCATTCTGACAGTTTAATTGGTCTATGTGCCAAACTTCACAACCGAAATTCTTACAACACAAAGCTGCACAATCATAAGTGAATTTTGTAACAAAGTCAAATACGCCGTAATCCCAATCAACATTGACAACAGGCAATCCTGTAAAAAATAATCATCATTTAGTCAAAGTCAAATTTTGACCTGATAATACATGTAAAAACGCAAACTATTATTTTTGAGACATAATATAAAAGGGTAGCTTCTGTTGGCTGCGGACATCGCGAGTCGTTTTTATGAGGTTTATTCCCTATTTCCCACCATACACCGGCGACGCAAAGTAGCCATATAAGGGAAATACTCTTGAGCTCGACGTTAAACACTAATCAAATTAATAATATTTATTTTAAAAAAACACAGTTGCCAACACTCTTTAAATAAAAGTCATACTTTTTATCACAACTATCATGCTTGATGTGTGCCACAAAACTGGTATATTGTCTCAAAACAAGGGAACACCAGCACAATCATGCAGCAAGTTCTGTGGAATTAAGTGACTAGTTCACTAGTTATTGGCCTATCGTTCGCCGAATCGTATTCCTTATTTTGCTTCTATCTTCAGCGAGTGAACTATCACATCGTGTAAACAGAGAATAATTTGTAATTGGCTTACCATCTAACCATCTCCAGTCGCCTTCTTTTACTTGATCTGTAGCACCTATCCACCAGCATGTCCCCTGGGTTTTCTTGATGTTTGATGAAATGGCAGCCGTGTTCCAGACGTTTTTATACGCTAACTGCCAGCCTTTTTCAGTGCAAAAGTCTCTTGCTTCCGACCAGTTCAGTTTTATCTTTTGGATCAGGTTATAGCACATGTCCATGAAATGAAACGATTCTTCCGCTTCCGGCCATTTAGGACACCGTGAACTTAGGCCTGAATGAGAGAAAAAGAACAGAGATTGATCTAAGAAAACACTTAGATTGATCTAAGCTACGTATCGCAATGGATTCTTCTTATTTTATCATCATCGAACATAACAATTTTGCTAAAAGCATAACAAAATCAAACCTCTATGAAACGCTCAAGTCTTACCCAGTGTTAAAAACGAAAACATCAAAGGAGCAATAATGCTGACGGTGCAGCCCCTTTTGCGCTTTACGCTGAACGATACCATGTTCAATATAGAATTAGGCTTAAGGTTGAATAAAGACAACTTGCAACTTAAATGCGTCGTGATATATTATCTTCATTTACCTTCAAACTGGTATCCAGGTGGTACTTTTAAAATTTATTATTAATGTTCTACTTAGAGGCAACTATCTCTTTGTTACACTGAAAGATGTTTGTCTACAAATGCATGAATAATGAAGAACCCACCGATCCAGTTCTTCCATGAGTTTATGCTATTTAGCAGACCGCGAGACTTTCTTCGTCATTTTTTATTGTACGTTAACAATGTTTAGACTGAACAATATATATGGTTGATGATTAATGTTTGTTAATACGGTTAAAATAAAATAGAACGTTACTACTAAATATTATAATCCAACATTTCAAAACAACTCTGACATTAAAAATTGTCCTAAATTGTTTTTTGTAAACAGCAAGATGTTTGAACAAGCAACTGACTGTCATAAAGGTTGATGGTTGACAGGAGCATCATGTGACTTGGTGCTCTATGAGCTAAGGCGATAAGGATTCATTTGTGGCAAACTTCGCTTCACAATGGTAATATCCGATTCTAAGCATATGTGCATCGCCTAGCAATTTTCTTTCTGACTCCTTTTCGAGTTCCAATATTTAGCATCAAAGCTAAAACACATGTCACATTAATATTCATGAACGATTGTGGAAATAAGATACATACATTTTCTTTTCTTATCCAAAGTCCTAATGAAAAATATGATAATTCAAAATCTACTTTCGGACTACATTTTCTTGGAGAAGGTAAAAGGCCCTTTGATTTGTTTGTTCGATTGTTATTTAACGTCGTACCCAAGAGTATTTCACCTATATGACTACTTATTAATTTTTCTTTGTGGTAAACCGGGAAGAAACCTCGTAAAAAGCTCCATACGAACTTCGCAGCCACCGGAAAACCTCTCTTATATACCTAAGGTCCAAAAGGGGGTAAAAGGCACGTGAAACCTGGGGGATGAAAATCTCTCAGAAGATTATCGAATAACGTTAAGAATGGGGCATCACTAAGTTGATTTGTTGTGGTGTCCTGTTTTGAGTCCCGTGGCGTTCTTCTATGTTGCCTGTGCTGTTGAGGTTAGTTTTCCGTCAAATGAGTGAAATGACATTAAGTAAGACGTAAAACCCAACCAATCAATCAATCAGTCTGTCATAACTGGACAATAAAACTATTTGACCTGTGTCGATCCCAATCGGTGTATCGTCAAATTTTAAAAGTATATTGTTGGGTTTTATTTATAAAGACTTGTTCTCATTCTGTTTCAAGTTAGCTAGGTGCGAAACGTATGTAGATAAAACAGTAGCCGTCTGTAAACAGTGTAAGGGTTTAATGCGGTGATTATACAAAGTTGAGTCAGTCTAGGATTCATGTATCTGTAAGGTTACAATTACTCAGTTTTTATTGGTTTACGGTGTCATCAGCTCTACAGCTTAAACAAACGAGGTAGGAGTTGATTTTGACAAACGTGATACGACCGTGACCATGAAACTCTAAAGTGTCAATAGCTCCGAAAATAAAATCTAGCGATTTACTTTGATTTCACTTTGAGGAATAAATCTTATGGCTTTCTATGAAAATAATCAATTACTTCTCCTGTACTTCTTTTTCTACATTTCCTGGACGTCCTTCCGTTTTAATGTCGAAAAGAGGGCGGTCAATATCTCCTCACCCTTCAATCATCTTCAACGTTCTCTAACAAGCTAATTGCTATATGCACCAATGTTGACTAGAATCAAAGGAAAATATGTCGGCTATTATCCCAGACACTGAGACAACATTTATATTCTGTGTTTCAATCATATAAATCAGCAGTGAGTTTGAGAGAAGAAATTAACCACATATGTTCATGTACAAATAATAACATTAACAGCATACAGAAGATGGAAATATTTCGAAACAATTAAACAGTTAGAAACGATTTTAACTTAGGGGCTCACAATCTGTTTTAGAGAAGGTATCATTTGTCAAAATATAATTCAGTTCAGGCTGTGTTCCAAATTATATTTCTTTAATTTCAATCCCTTTGTGTTGGTTGTTGGAAGTCATTTTAAAGAAACAACAACAAAACAGTCATAGTCAAATTACAGACCCTACCATGTTGTTAAAAAACTGCTATTACATTTTTGTAGGATTCATCGTTTTCCAATGAAAGCCACTTAAATTGAACTATTGTAAGTAAAATGTATCGTGCACTGTTTGTCCCATGTTTCATTATTTGTATTTATTGTAGATACAAATAACACAAATAGCTCTAAACCTAACAAAACAGAAAACGTACAAATGAATGTATCTGATAAACAACATTTAAATATTCATTTACTTAATATTACTCTTGATGTGACAGTATCATTGCAACAAAAGTAGCATGAAAAGTACACCATACATTTAGCCTACAGTAGTTCAGTTAAAGTAGCTTTCACTGGAAAACTGGTAATCCTACAAAATGTAACAGCAGTTTTGATAACAATTTAGTTTGATCTATAATTTGACTATGACCTTGTTGTTTCCTTTCTTTACCCTTTTATTGAATTCATAACATTTGTATAACATCGATTTACGATATTTTAATATATTGTTATTATTGATATATTCACGAAGGTACATAATTTACAAACAGTTAGTTAAACGTTACACGGAATAAGGACTGCTGCAGTGCAGACCGTCAACAAATATATGTATATGTAGGTTAATTATGAAACAGCTATGAAAACCCCATGTCCTCAAAGATTTTTTAAATATATAATGGGTCATTATTCTCGTGACGTACTCGATAATGATAAGAATCTATGACAGCTGTCTGTTGGCATGCGTGGACTATGGTCGTACAGACTTAGAAATGACACTTGATCAAGCTGTCTTGTTGCCACTCTTGTACTTTTATGGAAAAAAACGCACCCAAAAAAGGAAGAATTGTGTAAAAAGGTCAAAGAGAAAAGTATTATAATTTCATATGTTTTATGACTACTGATGTAATTAGTCATATTGTATATTTATAACCCTCTTGAAGGGATTTCCCCATAGATTGTACCATGAGATTTATAATTGAATCGAATGGGACGCAACACCAAATGCACACGAGCAACGTAAAATCTTATTACAAAGATTTAGACCATTGTGGTCGACCATAATTGAATAAATATTCATGAATATTGTCGAAAAGCATTACAGATAAACATTTGAATAATTGACATTTCGTCGCTGTCGCTCTGTATAAAGTACAGACAAAAATGTTGCGTTAATGTTTTTGTTGCCTCGTGTAACCAGAGATAAATCATGTCATTGTCTACTGGACATATTTGTTCGAAGGATGATCAGAAGCTATAAGCTGATTAATTCAAACCTGGTCGATTAGAGATACATCTTCAACATGAAATGATATCATCTAAGCCATGATTTAAGCTTATTAGCGGTTTGATCATGCAGTCCTTGGATATTACGGATAATACATTCAGAGATAGGTTTGAGGTCCGGTTTATATAACTACAGAAAACAAAGAGGAACCAAAAGTGGAGTTGAGTATGCACTGGTTCGTGAATTGCATGTGAAATACCATATACTTGTGAGGATCGAATCATATCTCGTATATCACTTTAATTAGTTAAGGTGTCAAAATTCGTGATCGTGTTCTGGTTTGACGTTTTTACCGCAGGGGTACATCGGTCATTACCAATTCTCCAAAGCGATCCAGATAACTGCTACAAATCCGAAAACGTCGAATCAAAACTCGGTTAGCATGACAAGTCATATTCATATACATATACATATACATGATATAAAATATTAAACTCGGGTTTCCTTGGCACCATTTTGAAAATGTCATCGCTGATTGAAGTCAATTGTTGTGCAATCATGGAACAAGAATGAAATAAATACCTCGTAAATACTCTTTATGCAGTTGACCTGATGACTGACGATTGGTTGTTTGTTCGGCAGATCGGTCTGCCTGTACGATGGGTAGAATATTACGTGATAGGTGTAATTTATGATTAAAAGATAAGTTGGTAAAAGATTTGGTTTACTTAGCACGGCATATGTATGATCTTAAAATAGATAAAAGCTTCAACCAATCGCAACGGCTTCTGAGAATCCCTCATAGATGCTGCCATTGTTCATAGTATAGAGTATTTATGTCCTGAACTTCGGCAAGGCACTTTTTAATATTTATTCTCTTTCAGATTTTGTTCAGATGGAGACCCATACTGTTGGTCAGTTCCTAAACAAAACAGCTTCATGATTAAGCTTTGTGATTTAAACCTCAATTTCTAAATAATCACGCGGATCTTCGTGTGTTACATGTACATCAATTAACATAATGGTATTAATGATCCTTAAAAATCTAAAAAGTAATGGGTACAACTTTTTTCAAAAGGTAAGAACTTTGCACAAAGTGCCAAACGGGATTCAACAGAACAAGAAGAATATTCACGAGATACATAGCATCTTCACATAATGAATGAAGGGATTAAGTTAATGCCGCAACGTCGGTTGTTGTAAATAAAAAGTCCAGTTGACCAGATTTATTGTTTGTTGTTCATCAGTGATTCTACCTGGATGATTGACAATCTTCATGGTCACAGAATATTGACCGAATTTCATTCATGTCTCAAGTTAAAAAAGAGTAACATAAGGGGTTGCATTTTTTCTGAGGAAGATATTGTAGGCATCAAACTGTTCATCACAGTAAAAAAAGCTCTCATATATATCAACAATTACTTTTACAAAATAATAACTTAAATTTTTTCAAAAAGACTATAGTTTTGCAACAATTGACTTCGAATCAATAGATTGTTGTTGTTTAGTACACGGACAGGCAAGTAAACAATATATAAAGGTAAAACACACACACAATGCCTCTGTTGATGTATTGATTGCTAATGGAAATACATGAATGAAAGCGAACAAGCAGCAATTTCACGGATGAAAGTCAGTACACACTACACGGCAGAATTAAGGAAATGAAATTTCATCCAGGCGCATTGATCCGCCTTTAGCGTATTGTATCTCGAAATTGCGCGTTTTAACCTTGACAATGGAAGTTAAATATTTGCTCACTTCTCTTCTCTCATCTACAGAGCTCGTTCATCGCTTTAATGCACAGCACATACAGTATATATACATCATGGCTTTCACTTATATATCAGTACTTGCGTCAACGTTTAGAACTGCGTATGTGACAGTTGTATAACTGTTTAACATTTTCGCAAGTGGAAAAGATCAATTCGCCATTTTCCGAGTCAAACCAAAAATCGAACGTTCAGTTTGTTCTGCTCGCTGGAAAAGGGTCTTGCATACTTTATTATGCAATAGTTTATAGAACACTTATTTCACTAATTTTGCGAATATAAGACGCGTTACCGAATATTGCATTCGATCGACCTAAATGGCGTGGGGAAATGAGGGACTAACTATACATGCGTGTGGAATATCTTCACATATTGGTTAAAGCCTTATAATCTAAATCCAGAAAACCTTACGATGTCAACAGTTAAAATATGACTTTAATGACATTTAGAACACAGACAAACAGTGTTCAGTTAACAACCTCATTTGTTCAACAAATTTAAAAAGAAACACAATTTAATAAATACATTTTTGAGTAAATTTGTGCTTGTTAGATCAACAATGAAAGTATTTTAGCTTTAACATTGGCACAA
>JAVFBZ010187316.1:0-14841 GCA_032466195.1 Katharina tunicata
TCGAAATTTCTCTGTTAAAAAGAAATATGACTGCAATAGATCGGAATCCTATATAGCTGTAGTAACAGCTCTAGTTTCATTAAAATGTTGTTGTTTTGGCATACGCTAGCTATTTCTAATGGTCTATTGCCATCAGAAAGTCTCGCGACTATATCATAAAACATATCTATTGAAATGCATACCTATTGAAAACAGGGCACGAGTTTTATGGTACATTGCAAGTCAACCCAGAAGAGTTTTTGGTACATGTCGTGCAAGTTGGCGACGACTGACTTTTCTCACAGCAATAATTTCAGAAGAATATCTGCCTTTTAGTGAACAACATGTAAATAAATCTGCTTTAGGACTGCTTACTGTGATACATTTTAACACAGTTAAGTGCCCAGTTTAGAGTAGCTAATCACGAGGATGTAATTCATAATCAAATTAATGAGGAAACACTTATAACAAATGCACTGTAAGTTACGCAAGGTATGACATCCAAATATGTATTAACATTACTTAACAGTATCCAATCACCATTAATTAACAGTATCAAATCACCTGTCTTTTCACTGCTAAAATGCCACGAAAATGAGCAGTGTATAACGTGGGAAAAGTTGCATTATGGATAGTTTTTCGTTAATAAAATTTAATTCCATGGAAAGCCCATATATTTCGAACAGATCGATGAAAAGGCTAAAAAGAAACAGAAATAAGAGAAAGTTTGATTGTTTGACTAGTAATTATCGAAAATAATCACATCTTCGAACTATGTAGAGGTTAACAACCCTGCGCAGTAACATTTAGTCCATTATGGTTTTACTTTATTTGCCTCATAAAATGAGTAGAGTAATTTCACAGCTGATAGATTATTGGATTTTATGGTAGACATTTGTCTTACGTTGAGACAGTTAACTGAAGAATTCAGTCAACAAAAAGTGTTGACGTCGTTTACTTCAATTACGTAACATCTTTTCCCATTTATTCATTAGTAAACATATACGCTTACGTTATACAGCAAACAGGTATTTTTGGTTATCACTTTGTAAGATAAGATCTCCGCTTAAAATACCATGTTCTGAAAGTTCACACTCTGCTTTGAAACGATTCTTTTAATGTAATTCCACATTGATGCCATCAGCAAAACTCGATATTGTGATTGATTGAACACAATGTATGATTCACGGGTGGTTCGCTACTGAAATGCGGGTGGTTGGTTTGAAGCTTCTTGTGTCCAGGTGCTCTCTGAGCTAAGGGGCATCAGGAAAACAATTTATTGTGGTGTCCTATTTTCCATCATTCAAATGTCCTGTGGTGTCTTGTGTCATTTAGGGTGGTACTGGCACGGCATCATGTGATTGAAATAACCTAAATCATGACATAAATCCTCAGTCAAACAACAAACATTACTGAGATCTATTGTAACAACAATACTAAAAAACCTACACATTTTACCAGTGGTTTTTATACCCCTGTAACGTTAAATCGCTCCAAACTAAGAGTGTTGTATATGTCAATGTTACATTCACTCATCTATTACAAAGGTTTTTTTCTGTCAATATTACATAAAAGCAGCCCACCAAAGAAAGTTGTTTTTGTGTTAGCAATATTACAGGAAATGTAATTACAAGGAAAGGTTCAACGTCCAATAAACCTGTTATAAAATCTGTTTGATGGAAACTAAAATGGGTCTGTCGGTCGGCTGGTCACCTGATTCTGACAGCTTGTAGATTTTAGAGCCAATTTGTCCAGTTGGATCAAGCATAATCATGTTAGAGAACATATGATCTTAAATGATTATGTGGCGTGTACTATACGTGTCATCCGATTTTGATCTCGAAATCTGTATCTGGTACTGATGTCTGACCTCGAAAGCCTGGTATTACAAGCACTGTGTTAAAAATCATGTTAAAAAAGGCTCTTTTCCAGGAAGAGATTGATCACAAAGATTGCTTCCAGGGAAAACACCTGACAATAAAAGACAAAACAAAAAGAGGAAACAATTTCTATTTCAATTCTGGAACAGAAATTTTCAGAATGGTTGCTATTATATAATATTGGTTAATTTAATACCCCTCACAGAGCACTATAAAGAAAGCTGGTTTGGTCTTGTTTGTCTGTTAAAAAGATGCCATTTGCAGTAAATGTTTGCGTTTCGTTTCCGCCGAACTCGACCACATTCTATGCTGGAAAACTGTCAGTGACAAGCGCTGTATAGCCATGGGGTGGTGGTCTTCCACCTCAATGCTGGCACCAACGTGATATGAATCAAACACACTTAAATACTGCGTAACAAGACCAGTAAGAACAAAATTAATAAAATGATTTCGAAAAGTAGCAGAAAGGTTATTATAGTTTCAATTCCGACACTTGAGCAACTTGATGTGAATAATTGTATTTGATGAATAATGTTATAAAGGATATTAAGCAGTACGGCAAATAAATTCATTCCACGCATGGGTATATATAGCAAAAAGAACAATAGGTTTATATGTAGTTGTTTTTTTGCTATATATACCCGTGTATGGAATGAATGTATTACTATGTACCTGAAGATGGAGTGAGTATATCTCCGAAAGCTAGTATTATATTTTACAAAATGTACAAAGTGTTTTTGTCACCTTATTTATAGTCAGTATTATTAAACCTCTCCATACCCAACTATCGAGTTCTGTGAAATCGATTTCTGTTAGTTTTTGCCATTTGAATCCATTGTAATTTTGAGTTCCACCGGACTTCTTGTTAAGTTATCGACACATCATTTGTCATGTATATAGTTAAGGTAGCTGGAGGCCGTCACGAAAACAACTCATTGATTTGATTTGGACAGATATTTTGGTGGCTTAAGCATTTCTATCACAGTAACGACCAATGAAATTGCACAAACAAGAAAAAATGATTTCACCCTGGGCAAGTTACAGAGACATCGTTAACATTTTAGTCCTCAAAGAGTGTTTTTAGCAGACGTCACCACCCCCGTCATCCCAAGAGTACAATATGCATTGAAATGTTACAGGCGCCTGAGCTACCAATTCAAAATTTAGGATTAATATTGGATTCGCATGTCTTCGAGAAAATCTTTATCTGAAAGGCCTTTTTTCCCCGCTCATTAATGAAACCAGAATGTTCATCATTTTACAGTGGAATAAGCATATCGCTGACTGGTTATTCCTTGGCAATGAGATATTTAATTAGTGTTTGAATCTGATCTATAGAAAAACCGAAAATACGATCTCCCTGGTATGGGTGAAAGTGATATAACTTATATCAACTAATATAAATCGCACTAGTTGGCAGCCGTTTTGGTGGTTTTCATATATTTTGGTCTATTGGTCTAACATTTCCAAATTATTGCCATCCTGTCTGACACAGATACATATAGTTTAATTGGGGGAACTAAAATTTATTTTTCGTAGTTTTATATACGGGAAGTTTAAGCTTAGAATAACATAAGATATAATGGATATACAACTTTTGGTATATAACTATATCCGGTGCAACGTTATTATATCCGGTACTACTAGGCTGAAAAGTTGTCCTTAGGCATGAATCCATGCGCCGGAAATATCCGAGAAGTTTTTTATCCATAAAATCTTATGCTATCGACATCTATATACCTCTGAAAGACGAAGTTTCAGCTTGCTTGCTTGGATGATGAATTTAAGTCATTTAGCAGACTAGCTTATTGTAAAAGTTGTAGAAAAATGCATACATGTTGATCCACATGGCTATTTTAAAAAAACACGAGCATGTTATTTGCAAAGCTCCTGGTATCTTTATCAGAAAATAAGGTTCAAAGGTTGGAAATATCCAGACAACCTCTATCTGATCAATTCAAAGGAAATGTAATATAGAGCTGGTCCGTGAAGACTGTTGGAGCTAAGCAATGGCCTATGTACTGTCCTCAATTGGAAACTGGAGTCTACTGGGCTATTACTGATATCAGTGTGACCCACGTCAAGTATCGTTCATCATGGATTCATGCCTAAGGACAATGACTGTCTCTTAAATAGTAAACGCTGTCTTAATCGGAAAGATTCCCAGAAAACCTAATTTCCTGCTGTTAAACGTACAGGACAGGCAGAAAACTGTCCTTTCTTCTAGCTTGAAGCCAAAGTCCAACTTTAGGCAACGCACTTGATAACACCAATCTACGGGACAATTTCAAATATTCCAAGACATTAATAAAAAAAAGCATACTTTCAGCCAAAGCAAATTTATGAAGGTAGCATTTTTGTAGATCAGCCTGGATGATATCCCATCTTATAGTTGTTAAAGAGACAACCTTTTCTCCTGAACTCCGAGCTAACGAATCGGGTGCATTCGGAGCAAATAGTTGAAAACATTAAGAAACAATACGATCTGTGGCAGAAAGAAAAATAATACAGCTGTATTGTTTCTGCTTAAATAGTAATGTTTTTGTTCGTTGTTTAGGAGGTAAAGATCCCGATTGCAAGCTGCACTTTATCCCTGTCGATGTAAAACACATACTCCAGATGTCCAGATTGCGGGCGAGGTTGATGAGGTTTCCCCAAACATGGAGATTGCAAAATTGTGAAATGAGAAATGTACAAAGTAGTATGAAACATCAATCAAACAGTTAAAAGTGTTCTAGACATTTTCTCAATTATTTCAGGAAATGATTTACTCCGTAACTTTACTTTTTCTAGTATCGTTACCACAAAACCTATCTAAAATGATTTTCAAAATTATTCTCACACCAAAATCATTCTCTAAGCCATTCGAAGTTGTTCGCTCTTATTATGTAGAAGATTGCCTTGCACATTCTCAGAAGCAAACTATAAACCAAATCACGTGTTTATATCTCGTGGAAAATTGAATAGATGCCAAGTCCTAATATAACTATGGACGTCTAAGCAACTACAGAGGAACGCGTATTTGTGTACCGAAAGCATGGGATGGACGTTTAATGATAAAGCCGACATCTATCATGAAAAAAATTCCCACGTTCACAGTCACGCTATTAATCAGGCATTTGGTAAAGATGCACCAGTTTTAAGTTATGGGTTTGCCGTTTAGGATAATGTTAAAATGTACTCACGGCTTCCTGGATTAGTTTTTTGTCGCTGGTAAAGCTATTCAAGTATAATATTCCCACTTACCCCATATTTCCGGATGGCCATTATTTTGTCAAAACTCTTTTATCTGTATGTGGGTAGTATTATCAGGTTTAATGTGAGCAATGCATGCTGAGACGGGTCACTGAACACTTTATAATTATTTTAAACTTGTTTTCTACCATAATTTCAAAAATGCCTATCACTAAATATTATATTATTTTTAATTATGTAACCCATTTCTGATAATCTGAAAATATTTTATAAAGGACCTTATTAAAGTGTCTGTTTATTGGAGAGAAATACTTCAACCGGCGCTTCGCGCACTAGAAATGCCTGCCAGATATCGATTTATCAAGCAGACAAGCCATTATTTTGTTGACCTAGATAGTACCTTTCTTACCAGCGTAATTACTAAAGATAGTAATATAAACACTCTACTTTATACAAAATCAATGTAACGTTTAATACTTTTCACAACAAATTGTCACACAATATGGAAATATAACCATAGTTCCTTGATCCTTGCTCCTCTCACACAGTAATGTAAACATGGCTCACTTCAGCTACGATATTAGTGTTAAACAAACGTGTAGACAACCAGTGGTCCCAGATTGGTTTCGTCCATCTTCAACAGTGTCACTAACGCCACATAACGAAAAACTCTTAGATACGAATCAAGATGGCAAGTAAGCACAAAGTCCTTAAAATTACTTTTGAAAAGGTGCTGGAAAATAATTATGATTCTACTTTTGACACTTGACTTGGGAGATAAATAATTTTAATTTGGGCATTGTAACGCCGCTTAGTGTAATAAAAAAACTTAGTGTAACATGTATTACACTAAGCCTTAGTGTTATACTTATCACACTAACCGTTGCGATCGCAGCGCTGAAATTCGTTATGTTTGCAAATGACATGCAAATATTTTTTAATAAATATACTGTGATTGAGAAACACAAAATCCTCCTATCATAATAAACATTATTATCCGTAAACCAAATTCCTCGTGTTTTGGTTGATCATTTTACCAGGGGATAAAAACCGTACACCCCGGGTAATAAAAAACAAACATGGCCGTCTTAGCTTCAGATTTTGTTTTCTAAATTTATTAAAACTGACAACAAAATTCTACTATGGTTTGACATAGATAAACCTTAGAACACAAATTCTTCACAACCACTATACTTAAATAATGGTAAAATATCGGAAATGTGAGTTTTGCCTGACATGTTTTGTGCAACATCGCTGATGGTCTCATATCGCAGCTATCTGTTGGTTTTTCTATGTGAAATCTTGGCATATCGTTACACAAAATCCACTTCGATCATAATGTCAGTATTGAAAGTCAATTGTTACACGATAGGCCCCTATATAGAGTTTCATATGTCAAAGTCGTAACTGCATCCTGTACAAATAGAGAAATGTCACGGGAGTATGGTACCACCTCAAACGTTCCGTCGTCTTTCTTCTCTTCGTCATTCATGAAGGTCGCAAAAAGGTCAAAATGCCTTTAGACATAATTTTATTCCAGTCTATGACAGTACAAATTTCAAACTGATGTGGTTGCGGTTTAAGCCCGAGTTTAACTACACTAAACGGTGCGTTTGTGCACAAGCAACGCTTAACGCCTGTTTATACTGAACGCGAACGCGACCACTGCGACTTTCCATGCAAATCATCGTTCATACTGGAAGCGGCGATTCGCGCGTAAAATCGCAGTAGTCATATTCCTTCTGACAAATTCAAACAGAAATTGTCTTTATTACGCCCTCTAGTGAGCAAATGTATGCTTTATAAAACACGAAACACATACATTTAAGTTCTGATCATGATGGGCTATACATCATCAGACAGCGAGAACGACGCGTTAGCAATATACGTCTTAAATAAAACACAGGCGTATATCAGTACCGGTACACGAAGTCTCCCAGAGACGTCCTACATGTGGTGAATATCATCACAATTCAACAGATTTTGCTATATCTCCCCATATTTGTTGGGTTTTTTCAATGTCTTTGAAGTCCCGACGACTTTTGTCTTTTTGATTGGCTTTTTCTGTATTTTCAAAATTAGCTGTTATGTCTTATCTTTTGTCATGACGAGGCCGTGTGAAAGGGTGAACTGGTTCAGAGGTCCCCTAGAACATGGCCTCTGAACACGCCCTCTGATTGGCTGAAGAAATTTGTTCGCGCGAACTTTTCCCCAAAAATCGCTCTGATGGCGATCGTTGCGGTTTTCCGCGCGAACAAATTTTTGACTGCGTTCGCCTTCGCTTTCAGTAGGAACGACTTTATTGGTATTGTAGTTAAGCGATCACGTGCGACCGTCGCGGTCGCGGTCGCGTTCAGTATAAACAGGCCTTAAGTGTAATAATTATAATTCATAACAGTTTAGAACGCTTATTGTAACAGTATTACACTAAGCGTTCCAATTGCTTAGCGTAATACTTATAACACTAAGCGTTTTTATTACAATAAGCGGCGTTACAGCTCATGAATGTAATGAAAATATCAAAATATGTGAGAAAAATGTATTACTGGAAAAGTACACACTACAATTGGGACAAATGACACGTACAAACGTAACATCGACGCAATAAGAGGAATCTTGATACGGCTATTGTAGGCTATATAATAACTGCACTTGATCCCTGACTGTAACATTCTTCATGATAAAATTCACAGTAAACTTTGCATTCACCCAGAAACTCATCTTGTTTAGAGCAGCCAGCTTGATAACTTGGTTTTTGTAACCCAGCTCATGGCCTTCCGTGAGCTAGATAACATGTTCAGCAGTTGTATACTGCGAGGTTTTTTTCAGAAGTCATACGGTATTTTCAGACTTATTTATTTATTTGCTTGGAGTACTCAACGGTATTGCACTTATTTGACGACTTTAAGTAGCCGGGGTTTTGGGTTGAAAAGTAAACCATTTAATGTTCTCCTTTTCCACAGAAGGGAGATAGTTCAGGCTTAGATAAACGAGATAATGAATACACGCTACCTGGGCTACGAATTCAAACCACTTTAGGTGTAATATCGGATTCGCATTTGTCTTTTTTCTCATTAACAAGACTGTTGATTAGTTTACAACTTTTATCCGGCCCTCTGGCTAAGGGCAGTATGTTTCCAGAATATATTCTTACTGCCACACTGAGCACTGGAGGAACATTTTCTTCCCAACAGCAGAAACACTAACGGCTGTTATACAAATGCATACAAATAAATATGATAAAAGCTGTATTGATTGATTGATTAGTAACAAATACATGACGACTAAGATGGATTTTCAACTTCTGCGTATATTATTATATCATATGATTATATAAAGCAATGATTATATAATCATTGTTTGAAAACGGTCTTAGCATCTGGCCGACACTTCGCTTATCAATATACGCAGAAGTTGAAAACCCATCTTAGTTTGGAGTTTTTCGTTCAGTATCGATCAATAAGCCTAATTTGGAATTAATTCATTCCGCCGGGAAAAACATGAGTAGACTATTGTCATCCTATCTGACATACCTATTGATGGTTAGTTTGTCGAATTAAAACTTCTTTTTCATAGTTTTGTATCCGGACAGTAGATTGCTTGTTTAGATTACGAAGTATTTTCCTTAAGCCTACTGTAAAAGTTCTGGAAAATTCATACAAATAATAAGATATGAATAATACGTACGAGCTTGATTAATTGAGGAAGAGGCAGTTTGCCTCCAAAGCCATAGATCAAGTCACGAAGAAATAAGAAAACCGATAAAACGTCACAATATCTATATCAATGGCCTTTGTCCAAAGGTGTGACGTGTCGGTACAACATATATCTGACCAATTCCAAGAAAATCGTATTTTGACCATTTGCAACGACTGTTGTAATTAAGCAGAGGTCTATACACTGCATTCAATTGGATGCTGAAGGTCTACTGACCTATCAATGGTCAGTGTGACTCACACCAAGTGTATTTCCAAAAAGTTTTGCGCCTAAGGTCAGTTTAATTCTAAGCGCAATTTTAAGTCGAAAGATTCCTAGAAGACTTCAAGCTGAAAAGCGAAGGTCCAGTGAGCCATTAGCACTACGGTGTCCCCTGACGGACTTTGTTTACACCAATCTCCAGGACAGCCTGATATGCGTCAAAACATTGATATCAAAAAAAGCGTAGCAGTTTAGGATAACGATTGGTACTACAACGAAAGATATATAGTTCGTTTTGTTATGCAATTAACTGAAAAATATTGAATGGACGTATAGTTTAAGATTTGTTCAGTTGAACCGTGAATGTCCCTGTTTTGGCCTCCATGTGAGTGAACTGTGAAGTTATACAGACGTAACTTTGGAGCCATTAGAGGAATCTTGAAGCGACTTAGGTACATAATAACTGCACTTGATCCACAACAGTCTATTCTTCATGATAAACGTCCTCCATTGACCTTTGCATTCACCGAGAAAATCATCTTGTTTGGAGCCTTTGTCTTGCCAACTTGTTTGAGGGACCCTATGGCCTTCGGCGAGATAAATAACAGGTTCAACAGTTGCATACTTTGAAGCTTTTTCAGACAAAGGGTATTTCACTTATATGACGGTATACATGTGACCATTATGTAGACACTATTAAAGGTGAAACAATTTACTTTTTGTTTACTAGTGTGTCCACATAATGAGCTATAAATGTTATCTTGGGTATATTGCTTAAACAAAATGCCTTGTGTGCGAGGTCTAATCTAAATTACATATTTCGAATTTAGGGGGAAGTGTCGGTGTTGGTTCGCCCCGTCTGAGCATATTTTATCAACAGATGAGATATAAGTTGATGACTTCGAGAATTAAGCTAAGGATTAAACTGCTGTCGGTAAATTCTCTGTCATCACGCAGAATATAAACTTCTGTAGTTCTTGAGGCCAAAAGCAAACAACTTCGCTCTGTTCTCACGCTTTTATCACATAGAAAATTGACTAAGTGTAGTACTAAAACTGACAGATATGACACCCACTCAGCAAGTAGGCCAAACTAAAACACCAAGGCTACATAATTGAAGGCGTATTTGTGGACCACAGGCATAGATGGTTCAGGATTAAATGTATAACGAAGTTATTTCAGATCTTAAGTCACGCGCCGGAACACGAGATCTGTTTGCAATGCGTTTAAAGATTCTCTTCACATTGGATACTAATTGTTGTCTTAGATGTTTTTCCTACATTTAATCGAATGTTTATTTACCATATAGGCAAATAATACTTTTAATAATAAAAAAACGGTGGGCATGAAGTCCATATGAACTTTTTTTTATTACAATTATTATTTATATGCTGTTTGTTTTACTTCTATTACTAGTGTTCTGTTTCATGATGGCAACGTATTAAAGTATTAATATTCTGATGAAGGTACACGTAATAAACACACATATACACCTAATAAACAAGCATATACACGTAATAAACAAACAGATACACGTGTTGAACATGAAGTTAGCATGGTGAACATACATTATTACATAAATATAAAAATAGTACGATATGTAATATTACACTAGCATCCACTCACATACACAAAACGTGCAAAACGTGGCTTTTAAAACTCAATGTCTCGAAGTGTCACATCATAACTGTTACTTCTAAGAAGACTCAAATCGATCATAATTATTCCTTCGGCACTGATTCACTTGACAGAGTCACTGAAATCCTAGATCTTGGTGTGCTTTTAACAAATAATCTCTGTTTTAAACCTCATGTTGATGTCATTTGCCGCAAGTCTCTTAAAATGTTAGGTTTTATCAAGAGGTCATGTAATGTTTTTAACAATTCATCTTCTTTTAAATCTTTGTATGTATCTTTGGTCAGAAGCAGATTGGAATATTGTGCCCCAGTTTGGTCTCCTTATACAGCAACACTTTCTAACCGTCTTGAACGTGTTCAAAACAATTTTTAAAAGTTTTTATGGTTTAAAACAAACTTGAATTTTTATGACATTGGTTACGAGGGAGTATGTGGATATTTAAATTTGTGTACACTAGATAAACGGAGGAAACTGTTAGATATATAATTTTTACACTCTATCTCAAATGAGAGCTTTGATTCTCCCTACATTTTATCACAAATGCTCTTTAATGTACCTGTTCGTATTTTACGACAACAGACTCCATTTTATTCACAAAGATGCTGGACAAATTTACGGAAATGTTCCTTTTTACCTCGGACTCTTAACCTTTGTAACCAAATTAAGCCTGATTTTACCCTCTCTAAAGCTTCCTTTAAAAAAAAACATAAGGATGATCTTTTAGACTTAAACTTTTTCATTTTTATTATATCTTACATCCTTAATACGTTTTACCTATAACAGCTGAAATAAAATTGTCTGAACATACATTACTGGAATTGAGTAGAAATTTACATAGAACATAGACATAGACGAAGATTATTTAGAATTAAAAATTATGTTTGATATCCAAGACAATCTGTCATTCAGTACAATCCCAAGAAACAAAAAGTAATTTAAAACTGTAATTTCAGTGTGACCCAAATAATTTGACGGACTGATCACAGTCTTAAGCCTAGCTTTTGCCACACCGCGTTGCGATAGAAATAACGGTAACCAATCGTGACTGAGCACTTATGTCACAAACCGTTACGTTCATCTGAGACTAGACGTAACTAGCTGAAATCAGTTGATCGAAGGCGCAAGAGCGCTCATGTCGCTTGGGATTACGTAAAACCAGTTCTAACGTGTCGTAGAAGATAGAACATGCGAGACTATCTGGGAGTGATGTGTGAAATAAAGTCAACAACCAATAAGTTCCTACAATGTATCGGTCGCCTGCTGCTTTAGTTTCATGGTGGGACTTACCGGATGATTTCATTGGTTTAGCCAGAAATGACATGTCCTTAAAGTGTATCGTCGTTGGCGATTTCAATGCTGACTGCATTCTTAAGATTCATCCTTAAGTACTTCTGAATGACTTCTGAATGCTTATAACCTACGAAGATAATTGGAGAACCAACACGTGTAACCCCAACTTCCAAACCTCTTATAGATTTTATTCTTACATCTTGTCCTAACTTTGTACTCAACAGTGACGTTCTGCCTCTCTTCTGCAGTGACCATTGTGCTATATACGCCGCTCTGCAATTTGATAATAAACAACAAAGTTGTAGTAGTCGACGCATTTTCTACTATAAGTAAATGCACCTAACTGAGCACCTAACTCTTCAGTCAACCTAAACAGAAAGCTAACACAACTTTTCACCCTCCACCTTGGTATCTTCAGGTCAATGGAACCTACATATCGAATGAATTGTTAGAAACTTCGGGCCTATGATTAACTGCTTGAGAAGCTTAAAGTATAAACTATCACGCACATCTCTTGAAATGCTATACAGGGCTTAAATTCTTGCAATTTTCGATTATTATTGCACTGTTTGGGATAATTGTACTCGGTACCAGTCTGAAATATTAGAAAACCTACATTGAGATGCTATAAGGACAATTTGTGGGTTTCATCGTGGAACCAGGCACTCGTCTTTATATAAAGAGTCTGGCATGATACCTTTAGCTGAACGTCGAAAGCGGCATAAGCTTTACACATTTTATAAGCTGGTCAATCGACAAACGCGTCATTATTTGTATCAATTACTTCCAACGTATGTATCAGAATCCTCTCAGTATTCTCTAAGTAATTCCGCCAATTGTCATGTGCCTTTTTGTCATTCAACTCATTTTCAGCAGTCATTTGTTTCATCTACGACTATTTTGTGGAATCAGCTTGACAGTCATAGTAAGGCGGCAACTTATTTTCCAGACTAAAATGTACTTGTCTGAAAAGAAAATAAAGGTGCCATTAATATATCATTACGTTGAGCGCAACTTCCAAATTATAACAGCTGAGACAAGAATATAGCATCCTCCAAGCATATACATTATGTATGATAGACTTCTTGTAGATTCACCCTCTTGCCTATGTGGTGGCCCTAGTGAAGACACGTCACACTTTTTGCTGGAATGCCCAATCTATTCGGGACTGCACGTTGATCACAATAAACTGATATTTGGTGATTCTTCACTCACTCTTAACGAGAATATATATGTACTTGATAAAATTCATAATTTCATTTACCTCTCGCATCGGTTTGACTATTGACATGAAATAGATACTAAGTCCATTTAACTTTATTTGATATTCAATTAGTTAATTTTATCACCCAAGTACCTTTTGTGAATTTATTAAGGATAAAATGAATTTGGGTTGTAGTCTTTAAACAGACAAAATCATATAATTGTAATGATGTGTTTTTTAAATGTTTATATATTATTGACCAATGAGAGAATGAACGACTATTGGAGTTTAGGTAACGCTTATAAGTCACAAGTGTCCAATCAGAATTGAGCATTTGGTCAAGCTTCATTTTGGGCGGGGAATTGAAACAAGTTATAAGGTAGTTCCGAGGCAGATAAATGAGATATACCTAGAGTTGGAGAGAGACTAGTGGTGATACTTTGGGAGGCAGTTCTAGTCAGAGATTAAGTCAATTGTACATAGAGTAAGGACTAGAATCAAGGAATCAAGGAAAAGAACGGAATATCAAAAGCAATTGATAATTTAAGTATATACTAAATTGTAAGTAGTTTATAAGCTCCCACAGTCGTTCCAACTCTCAAAGCCTGTAAGTATTGCATTGTTATTTTATGTTTCACTGTTTAATGTTATTTATTCCCTTGATTTATGGTAAAACCTTCCTTTTAATTAATGAGAATATTTTGTGTTACTTGATTAAATTTATATAGATATAACGCTTTGTGACAATTGATAGCAAAGCGAGGTTAAGAATATAAAAATAACGCTTTATAAGATAATCATAGTGTCAAGTGTGGCTGGTTATCAATCTCCTAATTATTTTTATATATTCAATACAATTGACTTCTATCTCTCCCATTGCTATCTATGTATATTTTGTTATGAAAGCAGAGGTGTTTAGATAGGCAACGTCTGTTCACTAATCCTAATTCCACTTTATAGGGAATAAAAATGTTGTTTAAACAATTAATTTATGATGATGTGTCCGTTATATCGCCACTTAGCATTACCGGTGTTGAGAGGAAAACCGTGGAAAATCTTACAAAACTCCACATACACTGGACACTTCCCTTATATAATGTGGCCAGAAGTCATATCTTTTAAAGGTATGTTACGGTGACTTGACTCTTAAGCGCAGGTTGAACTTGTAACCTGCTAGTTCTGTTACTGCCATTCATATACTATTGGACTTCGCCAGAGTTGTAGCTTACCATGCATCGACCAGACTAGGGATTTGTTGACGTACGCTGTACGTCTTACTTGACACCTTGTCAAGTAACATAAAATCAATATGAGTTATACCAAGATTATCATCCAGATTTGACAGTTTTGACAACATGACGTCATATTTTAAGGACATAGGATAATTGATCAGATTACTGACGTAGACGAGTCAGGTCAAGCGTTTTTCTTCACGTCTTATCGATCGACCACAATCTTTTCTGACATTGTGTAATTGAACTGGTTGGTCCCACTGATAAACTGAACTCACTTTAATAAAAAACACTCACCATAAAATGATGGTTCGATGCGACTATCAAGGTGTAAGAACTCCTTATTAATATTTTGAACAGTTCGCAAATTCGTAAATTCGCAGAAAAATCGAACGTCAGATAAAGGTAGATTAATGTACCACATTTCAGTATGAAGGTACATTTGAGGTCTAACAAATAAATTGACAAAAATATACATTCGACTTTCTCTCTACGTACAAATTCT
>JAVFBZ010187337.1:0-14838 GCA_032466195.1 Katharina tunicata
CCCCCCCCCCCCCCCCCCCCCCCCCCCTGACGAGGAATCTACGCTGGTTTATTCTACCAAAGGATTCCGAAACACTGTCAATGTAGGGTCATCTCAATTGGGACTGAAGTTGTGTATATGGATAGTTTTTACCTCTCTTGGTAATGCATGCAAAATAGCTTACATTGCAGGTGCGCGGTGGCCATTTTGGAATTTGGCATGTAAATTATACATATAACATATATTTGACGATTCCATTAGATTCCTCGCCTCAGACACTTCATTTGTAATTGTATCACATGTATTCGGGAAGATATTGCATTATTAGTGTTCGGCGGCCATTTTGGACGCCATCTTGGATTTTATACCCTTAGAATGTTCAGAAAAAATGCCAACCTAATTTTTTTTAAAGCTTATGACACCTTCTTACAAAATCAAGTGAGTTTTTGCTTTTAACAAAAAAAATACACGATATTGCAAATATGCCTACACTAACTGTTTCTATCTCGTCCGGCATGGTGTGGGACTCAGATATGGCACTTATCCGGTCTAGTATTAATGGATATCTAGCCATGTTAGGCAATTCAGCATTCACATATGTCGTCTATATTTTGACACATACATGTATACTCTACTATTCTTGAGCGCAGTTAACGGCTGGTGTTTTTGTTCAAATAAAGATCGCAATGGATCAATCAAAGTTCCATTTCCATCTTGTAAGGTATAATTCATACATGTAGCTAGGCTGCGAAAGAGGCAACGTCCAACCACCTACAACTTGAATTTCACGGAAACTCATTTTTATGCTTAGTGTGAGCTCGATACATTGGGCTAACGGACTGAGGTAACGAACAAGACTCTTCAATTAGAACAGATGTAGTTTGGACCTCAGGCGGGGTATAGGTAAATATATTTCATCGTGAGGATTTGATGACAAGAGCTCACCGATTGCCTGGAATCTGTTGTTGTGTTGGCTGGGGCTCATTAATGTTGTCCATAGAAAAACACCAGCATCACATGGCCATATACCACATGCTCTGAATCCATTGACGACCTAGTCCGGTGTTGTTGATCTTAAGAACGCGTTTCAAGACAGCCTTGTAATCGCATAGACTGCGATGCGCCTACCGGCATTTTTGGCATCCAAGCATCTGCATCAGCATTGTAGGCGTCCTTTAAGGATTTAAAATAACTTCTGTCCAAAGGCTGCATCTTGTGGGTGCTTTGTGGAGGAAACGTAAGCAACTCAAGTCCATTCTCTCGACTATAATCTATTGCAGCAAATGCCTTGTCGCTCTGGTGACTGTCAAGCCAAATGAGGTGTTGAGTTTGCTTTTATGACTTTGTGAAATTTACGAAATGTTTCAACCATTTTACGAATAATTCAGCATATATCCATCCGAACGGGCTTGCATATCCCACAGCTTCAGGTTGACACCCGTTCAATCATCCTCACACGAGGAAATATGTATGTACATTTTCCTGTCCTTGCTAAACGTTGTCTTGCCTTAGATGCGATGTCATGGCAAGACGGCGCAAATCAATCGTACCCAGACCATAAATACTCCATAGATATTCTGTGTTTTTTTTTTAGTTAATCTTCAACAACACGAGGCAACGTGGTAGAAAAACTGCCTAGCTTTATTTTTTCTGGAAATAATACTTTCTTGTCGCTGTGCCGTTTTAATGTCCGAGGTGTCACACCAAATTCTCTGTGAGTGTTATGCCATCAGCCACTGTTTGTATAGCGAGGAGAACACTTTTGTCTTCTACTGCTTTTAAGCAGATACATTTTGATAATAAACCCATTATACTTATTAACTAATTAACTGTTCAAATCAAAAGTGTTAAAAGCCTCTATTTCATTAATGTTACAAAAATATGGTATAAAATATCCTGATTTTTCATTAAATAAGTTAATTGTTTAGTGTATTATCAGATGTACCCGACCTCGGTCTTCCAAATCTGAAAACTAGACACTAAGCTGGACAGGAGGGGCAAGATGCCTACACTGAGAGGCAATATGCACCATCTTACCCCTCCTGGCCACAACGTAAACAAAGTGATATAAATGTTTAAAATACGATAGAAATACATTATTGTCACTCTTAATACGAGCTAAATGAATATTTTATCACATAACTTGAATTTAGCTAATGTTATATACACATTATTATTTTTACATCAAACTGATCGTCTTACCCCCACTTTACCCTACATAGATGAAACTCCGGGTTAGTCGGCATAATGTCACATAAAATAGTTCTAACAAGTTTGATAACAATCTGCTGATCGGGTTTTAAAGTTAACAGCCGGGCACAAAATTTTCACTTGTAGGTGGGCATAGCTAAGCTAATCTTAATCTCATACTACTGCTTGCTACATGGAATATTTGTATTTAGTTTGATAAGAAGTTTTCTAGTTAACTGCTGGAAACAAATGGTATTCTCAGCCACAAGATGATGCGGTCAAGAAGAGTACACGCCCCAAATGCATTCCCATGCGACGTCTTGCCAAATGGAATACCTTTACAACGTTGGTCATGAATCTGATAATCGGATTTACATTTAACAGCTGGAAAGTAAATTTAGTCTATTGTGACATTTATTAGCGGACATACGCCAAACGCAACCCCATGAGACATCGTGTCTTATAGGATACCTTTACTAAGCTTGATAAAACCCTGAATATCTAAAACTATTTAGATTTTGTTTCAGGTAACAACAGGTAAGTATATACATGTAGTTCTTAAAAATCGTCCACTTGCTGTCAAGAGTAAAACCTTGATTTGATCTCATGGGAATCACATCTTTGGTGCACTATCATTAAAAGAAGATTGCAACATGTTCAACTTCTTCTATTGGAAAACAAACAAAAATCACGGGACTGGGCTATGCTAAACAGCAATTGTAAACACCTTTTCTGATCAAGCTTGATTTATTTCTGATCCGTTTTAGTGTTTAACGAAAAAACGGTCATGTATTGCATTCAAGCACATTAGTCCTGAAGTCAGTTTGTAATTCTCTTCCCTACTTCTCTGAACTGTAAAGTTCTATACAAAGATCGTATTTACAATTAAAATAATGCTTCATCCACAGAAACACAAATGGCAGTATGGGTGTCTACACAGGCTATTGATAGTTTCAGAATGTTTTAAATTTGCACTTCGTTAGCAACAAAATTCAGACACACGTTTTGCACAGACTGACCATGTTACATGTACAAGATCAAAATCTTTTCATCAACGTCCACAACGTATCTGCTGAGCAAGAGTTATGCCCAACACCTTTAATGACTGTTATATCGATTACACAATAGAAGTGTTTCGCCGACAGACGTTAAGAAATAAAAGGGATTAAATCCACTATCACACAGAGAACAATTAGACAGACCGAAGAAAAGAGCATCATGTCTGCCGGATATATTTCCCTGGAATTGAAAATCTGGATATGTTGAAAATGGATTTGGCAATAACCGCGAGACTTTCTTTTACCTTACAACATGCGATGTGTTGATCATAATTTATTATATGATCTAACCAATTATGTTCCATTTAACAAATATTTAATTAGGACAATTATTGGTAATGAAGAGTGGTGGTTTAAAATATAATTTAACATAGAGCATGGCTAGTATTATAGTGATAGGTTGTAAATCTGCATTCTACGTTCAACAAAACTTGTTCGTATCCTAACACAATTCAGACTCCATGACTGAGAAGACAGATTTGAAAGAATTTACCATAAACTATTTAATGGCGTGCCTTTGAGGCATCTGGTCGACAGTAAAAGCGAATGAACAATCATTAAAGACACATAAAGGGAAGTAGAAACACATGGTAAGGAATATTCACGAATAAGATAAAATCGGATTATCTAATGACTTTTAAGGAATAGGGTTTTTTATTTTTAAAAAAACTTTTAAGTATTATTCTATAAACATTTAAAACATCACAGAAACTTATTTATAACGATGTTAATAATTTTTCTAAACAATATAATTATTGCTCAAGCTACAAAAATTCCGTCCAGTGCAGTTCCGTAATTATTGAAAAAATTGAGTGGCGCTTATAAAAGTTGTGCAGGATGGATTTCTCCAATATAATACTTTTCATTTTATAACTGGCGCTACTTTTATTGTCTTTTGTTTTGACTTTGGCTCGTCCAAAATAAAAAAATGCATGGAAATCTTGTTGAAAAAAACAGTTGCACGCTGGTATTTTATGGTATAAAAATTGTTTTAAAGATTTCATATATAAGAAGAATGATAAAAACAAATTTTAATATCTGCATGCATGTAATGCCAACGAAATGAAACAAAATGCGATTAAACCTAATCTCTGTTTATTTCGCCGAATCATAAACAGTACAGAGTAAAAACAGACCGGATTACACTTCATACAATATATTGAAGGTAAACAAATTCTAGATATTATGACACTAGATTTTAAGGTATCCCCATTCACCCCATATCCACGCAACGTCTTTTTTGTTTATTCAACATCATCCTCAATGAGATGACAATGACGGTAAATCAGACGAGACGCAGCCCTGAGACAAAACGATATAATCACAGAAAGAATCATTACTCCGTACTGGGAAGAAAAGCATTCTAAGTCGGACCTGGTGGGTTAAAACCCCTCGAGGTCCTGCAAAATGTCTGTCGCAAAATACGTAATTATAAACTGTATATAAGAGTAATTATTATGAAAAAAAGTTAAAAAATTGACAGCAAGGTGGGGAAATGAACATAACATAATGATAAGGAGTATTCAAAATGTATATGCTTGGCGTTGATCAGAATAGCTTAGAATAAAGCTTGAGATTATGTAGACTGACAAAATATATTTAAAATAGAACAAAGTGCCACGTGAATTTAATGGGAAAAATACATCACGCGACGTGAGTTGCACTGGGAAACTTTCATTTTAACATTGACTCATTCGTATTATGCAGGTCCCAAAACTATGTTAACACATCAGTGGAAGAACTGTTATATACATCATGGCGAGCTATTTGATTTTGAGAAATGAAAGACCCTTAAGAAGCATAGGTTTAACACCTGCTTCCAGAACACATTTTCCCCTAAATTCAGAACGCTAAAGAGATTGTCTTCACGACATACAGTTATCAAACGTTTATAGTTCTAAAAACATGCTTCCAACTTGACGAGAGGTGTGGTCACAAGGTAATTTCAATTTATCTTCCCTGGCTGGTGTTAATAAATCTGTGTTTAAAATAAATGGGTCTTCTTGGGGATGGATTCCTTGATTTACATCGCCTGTCAGATAGAAGATTTCACCGAGAGAAACAGCATGTAACACGTTTCTCTGAACCCGCATTGTCTTTGCATTACGCTTCCGAATGAACAGTTTTCATGAGAGTTAGTCCTGCTTTATACTTGAGGTGCATGAGGCCTAATCGAAGGAACATAGTGTTAAATCATTGACAAGATTATTAAAACCGGAATCCTGGTGGTGGATTTGGCCTCATAAGTTTTACATTGTAAACAACGAACAAAACTGTTAAAAACCGTTGTATCCCAACTGGGAAACGTACCTTTATAATAACAGGGAGTAGAAAATTAACAAATATCATAAATTGGCCGTAAGCTAATCGGATGAATTGTTGGTTATATCTCTACTTTCTTCCACGAGACGATAGATCACTAAAAACTTTCATCTTGTTTTAAAAACTGGAACGTTGAACATTGAACATTGAACGTTGTTCAAAACTGAAATGAAAGTCAATTCATTAAGGCCGTTTTCCTGTTTGAATGGCCATTTCTCATATGCCACACGATACACCATAGCACAGTCAAATGTGAGAAGCAATCAGACATGGACTTTTTGTAACAGGGAACAGTTGAACCGCCTTAGCTAGTATTAACAGTTTAGTTCAGAGCTAATTTCTTCGAGACAATCAACGATGCTTATAACAAACTTTTATGAAAAACATAGATTCCAGGCCAAATAAAGAATACCGAAAAATGTATCTACAGTATTCTATGCAGACAGTCTATTGACATTTGAAGTCTGATCTTGCTGCTTGTAACATCAATACAGAGGTCTAATACATATAAAAAGTTGAATATAGCTAAGATTAATGCCCTGCTTGTGTTACTAACAACAAGTAATATACTAATGAAACTTGTCCCTAATTTATGGTAATTGTTGCTGATGTGGTACTGAATAATTTAATAATTGCCAATGCTGACATCGTTTAAGGAAAATGAGTATTTCTGGTGAAAACTATGTAAAGGATGGAAAATTGTTCCTTTATTCTTATGCTCGTCTCTCGTCTATGCCCTAGACAATGGTCATGTCTGAAACCAGCCAGTCATGAGATTCCTGTTAGCGAGAATATAGTTGAACTGTTTCTGCTGACATTAGTTCAGGGGTTATTTCATCAAGGCAAAACGCGGTACTAACCCACCAAGGTTGGTCTTAGATAAATCGATTTCATGCAAACAATTTGCAAAGAATTCAATTTAGCACAGGAAAAGGAGAGGTTTCACTACAGCTTCCATGTAGTCAGTTGACATCACGACTTGAAAACAAGATAGCAGACCAATTAAAAATGATTTTTGGGATTGCTTCGATGTTTATTTGATTGTCTGAATGACGTAAGTTGTAATGCCAAACTTACTAACTGTTTCCACCGAAAATCCGGACGATTTAAGATATTTAAAAAATGAAGACACCTTTTTAATATTTCACCAATATTGGAAGAAAACACGCCAAAGAAGTTTAACTGTCGTTGTACTTTCGGATGAGAACATACTTTCCATTAAAGACTAAATGATATTTCTCATTTTAAAGCCTTCTGTCGTTCAGGTTTTCGTGACACGCTTTGATAAAAATTGAAGAAACCATTAAGGCTATGTCATAAGAATCAGCGCTACTTTCAGAAAACATGTAGTTTGGAATAAAGCTTAGGAATATACACCCACAAAACATAAAACATTTATTCAATCTTTGTTCAAGTTTTTTTTAAATTACTGTTAGTTGAAACCATATGTAACCTTACGTTTTAACTTCGACTGATGCTTCTTCCGATAGTCACATAAAGGAGTAACTACACTTGTGAAAGCATTATAATATAAATAACCGCGAACTAATTCAGTTTGCAACTAAAAAGATCCCTTAAAAACATAGTTTTCTTCTTGCACACATTTTTTATCTAAACTGAGGCAGCGTAATAAACTGTTTTCTTTACGACATATCGTTTTCCAGTTTTTATATATTCGTTCTGAACATCTGGCTCCTACTTGAAAAGGGATGGCAAAGTGAGTTTAGTTTATCTCAACGAATTGGTATTATTAAGCGTTATGTTTACACTAAAAGGGATCTTGTGTGGGATGGATTGTCTTATTTACATTGCATGTCAGGTGTGGAGATTTTTAACAAGAGAAACAGCTTGTTACACGTTTCACATTAGGCCACCGAATAAACTGTTTTTGCGATAGCTCTTTGTTAAAAGCATGCATCATACTTAAAGATATATAAAGAAAGCGGGATAATTTTAAGTATGACTGGTTAGAATAGTTGCATCCGACGTTTAGTCGTATATGTTTTAATCATAATTCATACATTCTTAATTATAAATAAAATTGGGATAGTCTAACATTCAAACTGCGCTACGTTTCGTTTAGAAAAGTATCAAATATGTTGGTAAATTAGCCCAGATCTTAAGTTGACCTTAGCCGTATCTGTAAGTCATATCTACTTTAAGCCACTAGACGACATATCATTTATTATCACCATTCAGAGAAAATTCTAGGCTTATGATTGGTCCATGCAAGGGACGTACAGCACCGTGTTTTCCATACACATGGGGAATATTTTGCACAGGCGAGGTATATTTTTCATATACCCACGGAGTCGGGACATCGCGTGCCTTTACCTAACAACCATAAATAAAATATTGTTGTCTGCATTCTCACATTCAATCAGTCAAATATGGCGGCCACGATTAAACGTCGGTTCGTTTAATAAACAGGTAATAAAAGATTCCGTGCTTAACTCTTGGAGTCGACTCCGAAACCATGCTCTAAATCGAAGGTTATAAATTAAGTTGAGTAGCCTACGCCTAGCTACCGAGCTCAACGGAGTACGAAAACGTTCGATTCTTGAACATGATTGGTAGGTTTACCATGCTCAAGACCGTACTCAACGAGAAAATATAATTGAATGCGGCTTTTGTTGGGTTTGAATGCATTTTTACATACCCTTTTCGATTCGATTTTGAAACTAAGGCCTTTATTTTGAGCCAAACTTGTTATCTGCGACATGCAAAGACGCTTCCGAAGCAGCCGACAAATACGATGTAACGTCATTCTACCTCCTACACGGAAGAGCTCCACAAACGCGTGCGCAAGCGGCTGGAATCAGACTGGATTTTGTACTCAGCTGAGTGCGTGCTCAACACGTTTAAAAACCTCAAATTTGAACCCCCAACTCAGGGGAGTTTAAAGCTCTTCATGGTGATAAATTTGTTACACCCTCTGGCTGGTTGGGTAAACGGGTGAATATTTCCTCTCGAAGAATAATATTTTCACTGGTCCTACGGCTCGTGAAAATATGATTCTTCTCGAGGAAATATCCACCCGTATACCCAACCAGCCAGAGGGTGTAACTTATATTATTCCATCTTATCTTTACGATAAAGCGCCTCTGTTTAATCTGGAATCCCAATAAATTCCACGAGGCAGGTCCTGTATAAAGGACCTATTTTCTCAGCTGTCACATAATCCATGGCAGCCCCTTTACACACGTCAAAACAAGGAAGATGTTTTGTCAATTTTTCATCAAAACTTACCATGGGCGACTAGTCGTCACTGACAACTTTATATACATAAGGGTTGTTTTGAGTTCAACACAAATATATTTACTAAGGCCAGCTCTCTCTTTTATTACCCATCCCACGACACATATCGCCCTCCTTTTGTAAGGTAACTGAAAGTTACCTGAAGATATGGAAGTAAGTCGCAAGATGGAGAGGATGTATTGGATTTTAAAGCTTCAGTACATGTATATCCTTATTTGGAGAATCCACCGAATCTGTTAAATCTGGGTTACATGGTCTCCGAGTCCAGAAAGTGATTTCCAGGGGGGTTTCTGCGAATGTTTAAGCACCGGAGAATGCTATTGATTAATCTTTCTCCTATCAATTCTAATTCACCTGACAGGACATTAACCTTCTAACATCTGAGCAGTTTTGCTATTGATAAACTAAAAGTACGTACACGGAATGCGATAATTCACCGCTTCTAATTCAGTGACAGGGTCTTAAATTCTAAACACCGGTTGTGTTGACACCATGGAAGGGCGTACAGGGAATGCAATAGTATATTCACTTGACTTAACTGATTCAATGATTTAATGCTGATCCAACCTGAAGCGCTAAGACATAGAATTACACGTTAAAATGTAAATGATACTATCCCTATCTAAATAAAGTAAAGATGTTGGGTACCCTAATATATGTGGAGCGATGTTTATATAGTGGTAGCCTGCTCGCCACTCTTTAAAATATATTCATTTGAGTTATTTACATTATCGACAGAATAAAATTTCGGTGATAATTTTAAAAAATGTTGTGAGCTATAATATCTCCACAATTGCGTATTCGACAAGCTCATTTAATTGTATTTGACTGTAAAAGTCGATTAAATGGAAAGTGTAAATTTTCAGTTTCTTCATCAATGAAATTTAGGGAAATGAAGAGGTAAAAAAATTCAGCCAGGGCTATATCTCATTTTGTAGGAATTAATCAAAATAGTAGACATTTTAGTCAGCGTTTAGAGCAATTCAAAATCAATATGTATACACACAGATTAAAAAGACGGACTTGAAACAGTCGTATATTTTAGTTCTCAACCTAAAAAATTGAGGCTTAAACATTATTAGTTTTATGGGATCGTCTTAAGCTGTACTGGTTAAGCTTTAAGTGATACGCCGAACGTGTTCCGGTTAATTCCCAGCCGTCAGTATTTTATTTCGTACGACATTGCCGAATCTACATTCTAGCCAACTTATAATTTACATAATCTAAATTTTAGAATCAATATAGTCCGTTTATATTATATGAACAGAAAATGGAATGGCTACTTGTTTTCAAATCCAATGTAATTGTCTGAACTATATTTAAGGCTTTATTTATTTATTTTATTCACCACAAAGAGTAATACAAATCATTTTTTAACATATCTATAAACACAGATAAAGTGGCGGGAATAAAGACTTGTTCTATCCCAATGTGGTTGATAAATAGTCAAGTTATATCACTAACAATTTCTACGCAACGCAGGGAAAATCATCTTTACAAATGGGTTTAGCACCTACACTTACAACACATCAGGTCTTCACCAGACTAAAAGGATTAGTGGTCAGAAAATAATAAACCTCCAAATTTATCGTAACTTTCTTTTAGCAAGTTATCTGAATTTCTTAGTGATCCCTTAGTCAATCCAGATTTACTAGGGCTTAGAGCGCTTATCCACATGTCATTTCTCTCCCGTTAATCCGGTTAAGCCTGTTATTACAATGACATATGCCTGACAAACACGACGGGCAGTTATCCCTAGAAGAAGCCTTCAGCATTCCATTGTATAGAATTGTACAGAATTTGTAACCCAGGTACAAAGCAAGCAACTCTTGAATTCGCGTAAGGACATTTAATGAAATTCAACCTTTGCTATTAAAGTAGACCTACTTCTTACGCCCTATTTTTGTACCATGATCCGTTATCTTTTTTACCATTATCATCAGACAGACAATTTCTAGCTGTCTAGTTATTGTGTTCTTCATCAATGACAATGTCAGGGTCGTTGTTGAAACCTTTCAAGTGTGGGCAGTATCATAAACGGTCTCTAATCTATTAAAAATGAAATGCTCTAATTATACTAGAGACCTTAGTTGATATTAAAGCCCTGCACATCTAGGAATGTCCCACATATGTTTTAATCCATCACTGGACAGTACTTATATTTATATACCAGATACGAAATGGACTAAATGGGAATGTTTTTTTTATGTATGTATAGACTAGTTCTTCTACTGAACATCATAACAGAAAAAAAGCTAATAATGTGTCCAATGTTGCTTTCTTTTTTACCTACTGAATTCACATCTCGACTTCTTTAGCACGAGATGTCCAGCCCTTGTATAAAATTCGCTAAGCGCATAAGCTGATCATGACAGCCTTCCGAGAACATTGCTATTTTGTTATCTACTTTCGAATGATGACTTATACTAGCATGTGATAAAGTAAAGATATCAAATTTGTAAAAGATGTACAATTTTTGCGATCGGTTCAACTAACGGGGTAGGCAACCAAAATTAATATACAATTACATGTTAATTTTGATTGTAACCAATTCAGTTTTTGACAATGCGGCGATGAGTATTCAGACAGTTACCAGTCGATATTTAATATCAGTCTTCGTAGGTCATTGAGTTATTTATCTAGCTGATCAGTGGTCTAAGCAAAGAAAGGGTAAGTGGATTTCCTACACGATTTGATCTCAATCCGTCACGTTTAGGATCCTTATAGAGACGTAGGTCACTAACTCATCTCCGCAGTCCGTGACCAGACAGCGGTTACCAGTGTCTTGCTCCTCACAACCAACTACCCAAAATGGTTTTGGTTGTTTTCAGATCAGTAATTGAATCAACTTAATGAAATCTGTCATGTTGTGCTCCTATCCAACGTAGTTTTACATGTTAGGTATGGTCTTTAGATCTGCATTATAATCATTGATTCTTCCGTCTCTTAAGTCGCATTCAGGCAGAACTAAGTTATACTGGGTAAAGATAAAATTGACCATCTAGACAGGCCCCTTTTCGAACCGCTTTGAGTCTTAGGCGGATTTAGTTATTAACAACGATTGACAGATATTGTGACCTACATGTATAGTCCAATAACTGACCCATTTAGTGCATAAATGGATAAAGATCTAGTAGGGTATTAAGTTAAGCAAAAACACTAACGTACGGAATTGTCTGAAACAAGGCAGTAGAGGAGCTGGAGGCGTATTATATGTTGTTCATGGGTGGGTCATTTACACTCTAACATGGTCTACACATGTGATAAATAGGTTTCCTTATGGATACTTATTATTATGTTTAATGTTAATTACCTCTAAACGCGACGAAATGTTGTTTTGAGTCTAGTCCTGTGTATGTATGAGCTCAAGAATTAAATGCCAGTATTTTTTTTCTCTGATTAATTTGATTTCATCAAACAAATGCTTAACCTATTCTATTCTTCTGTCACATCGCCTGCTATGAAATCTGGTGTATTATCTATATTTCGCGTGCGTTGTCGTACGAAACCAGTTCAGTTGGAGGATATCATAAGCCAAAAGATGATGTAAGGAATCTGATGAAAATAATGTAATAACAAGGTTTGTCCACAGGCATGGAATTTATATGGTACCTTCTTACAAGTACGTGCTGAATAACGGGCTCAAAGTCAGAGAAAATGCCGTATGGCGATCCTCTGTCAGATCAGTCAAACAGAGACCCCCATCATCTTACTCTTATAGCTAGACAGCCAACGCAAAGCAAGACGTATTAGAACTTGAATGTTCTTGCATGTATATAAAATTCATATTTTATTCTGTTATCTTTATCCCGCCAATGCTATCCGTGACACAAATATATTTGCAAACGTTGATCACCACAACTTATTAACATACCGAAACAGTTGATTTGCACCATGTACAATCAACACTTTTAAGCGTTTACTAATTCCCATTGTCAAATAATACGTTATATAGATATATTATCATTGATCTTTCGCTATCTTGTTTTTATGTTTATAAAATAAATGCAATTATTTAAAACCAGATAATAATCAAGAAATTTTAGCCCGCACTAGAATGCTTTCGACACATTTTCTTATTGATCACTTTGATGTCAACATTGCTAATCATCAATTGAAACTAAATCTCATCTGTTCATTCTGCGGATTCTTTTTCAGGCCAGATGCCTCTCTAGTTTAAATTACTCACTATTAGACGGACAGACTTTAAAATCCAGACGTCTGTAATGCAATTTTTATCTTGGAAACTGTTTTCTTCTTCTTTTGTGGTCTGAGCCTGATAACCAGACTACAATTTAATAAATTAACGACAATAGGTATAAATGGGATGAAGCACGTTCGTAGAATGGCAGAATTAGAGAATGACTTATCCGTCACACAACTACATGTAGGTGTCCGATATATTACATTTGAAGGTATACAAATGCTAGATGGACAGTATTCTGTTCAGGATATTCTCAAATTGAATCAGAAGAGCTCAAGATCCGATAGGTCCCGTCATGCTATTCTAACAAACAATTAGCCATTATATCATTCAAACCGTCATTAACAATTCATTTAGTTTACTTCATTATTGGTTGGGGTTTAAGTTTTCAAGGTTATTTCACTTATATGGCGACATTGCGTTGCCAGTGTATGGTATGATAGATATGCCATATTGTATTATAGATAACTATGCTATTGTATTATAGATATCTCTGATTGTATTATAGATATATCTCTTGTTCGGGGGATCTAGATATATCTAACGGTGTATTAAAAAAAACGTTTCAAATAAAATATTAGGGCCCTCCATGATAATGTTTCAGATTGGGCTACGTGATTTAATTTAATAATATAATCCTTTAATTCAATGTTTTTTCTTAGTGTTCTAATTCATAGGAAACGTTTGTAGATTTTCCTGTTCAAAGTTCTTAACTTCATACAAATGGTGAGCTGAAGTTTTAGATGGTCAACACGTTCACGTATTTCAACTCTTAGACGTTTCTGCTTACAGTATCAAAGCACTCCAAAAATATATTGCCTCTCCCGCTTTTATTACAACGAAACCAAGAAGCTGATCAACGCCAAAGAACTCGGGAACGAATATGTACACGGAGTGTTTAGGAAACTGCTATGTGCTCCAACATTTAGTTGAATTCTAAACAGCGTTTCCATTTGATATTGGTTGATGTTAAGCTGAGCTTGCGTTAAAAAAAAAAAACGTGGTCTGCAGAAAGTTAGCATAGCTGGAATTATTTTTTATCAGCAACTTGACTGATAGACTTTGCATGAAGTCCCCTTTGATTTATTAATTGATGTCCAATGCCACATTTAGTCGTACCACAACTATGAAGTGGCGTGAAGATTGTTACATTTCAGTGTTAATCATTTTGCAAGTCAACTTTCCCAAGGCGTCATGTGCAAAAGTAAAATAAAGTGAACTGAATATAAACTCAAGGAGAACAAGAAAATCGCGATATTTACATCATGAAAAGACTAATGGATGCAGTTTATCCTTAGAAATCGTAAATAAGGTTATTCTGAGTTAAACTTCCACTATGGACTACGATCAAAATTTTGAGGACGAAATTGTATAAAACTACCCCTGATTTGACTCGTCCATAAAAATCGGATAACATTTGGCTGTTTGTTAATTTACAAAGATGGCATGGTGCAGCAATTTGTCATAATTAAATGATGTTTGATAGAGTGAATACTGCAAATAGTGTTTAAAATGTTTGCTTTTTTATTTACGTTTTGTTGAACACGTTACTCCATATATATAATGGTGAAAATCGCATTTTAAAGCTTCTGTCCACTTTCGATAGAATATACTGTATATATTTTGTCAAGAGTAATCACACTGACACAGGGATATCGACTAATTAAAGTTAAGAAATTATCTCATGTTCTAGATCAATTCTCAGAGACAAGTTTCTAGAAAGACCTGAATCTCGAGTTGTTCTGGATATCCTAAAGGCGCATCTCGAGAAAAGGCAATACATGTAACATGTAAATTGTGAAGATAAATATGTGGCGAATATGTAAC